>NW_019091765.1:1350-12912 GCF_001949145.1 Acanthaster planci | reverse complement strand
CCTATGGAGTGATTTATGTGTTTACTTTACCATGCTTATAAGCTGGAATCCCTATTATCACGGTAATCTATGGAGTGATGCAGGTATCTTAACGAACATAGTCATAAATATGGGACCCCATAATGACGGTAATCTATGTAGTTATGCAGGTATCTTCATTAACATCCTGATAAATTTGGGACCCCATAATGGCGGTAATCTACGGAGTCCCCGTAATGACGGTAATTTATGGAGTCACCATATTAACAGTAATGCATGGAGTTATGCACGTATTTTCATTCTTATCCTAATAAATTTTGGACCCAATAATGACGTTAATCTGAGGAGTCCCCATAATTACGGTAATCTATGGAGCAATGTATGTATATATAGTCCTTGCTTATGAACTGGAGTCCCTATAAAATCAAATATGGATATGAAACTAACATCAATGAATAGAGGGACATTCTCGATTTCAGGTGTCAATAGGATCGCCAGATTTGGACAATATTCAGGTCTTTAATGATGCGATATATAGAGCCATCTTTGAGCGGGACCGGAACCAATAATGTGCAGATGAAGTGGGAATTCCAGAAAAATAGTGAGCAGTAGAATCAGAGCATCTGCCTTCTTTCGCACATATTTTCCCAAGTAAAACAAATAAGGATAATAATCTTACAGCAATAGATAGATTGATATTTGTCCTTTCAGATGCCACCAAGATTGCCAGATTTGGACAATTTCAGGTCTTTTATGGGGCGGTATATGGAGCCATCTTAGCGCGGGACCAGAATCAATAATGTGCAGATGAAGCGGGAAAAATAGCAAGCCGTAGGATCAGAAATTTTGCCTCCTTAGAGGATATTTTCCTAACTAAAACAAACTTTTATATCAAACTTACACCAATGTATGTTTTTAAGATGCCACCAGGATTGCCAGATTTGGACAATTTTCAGGTCTTTAATGATCCCATATATGGACCCATCTTAGCGCGGGAACAGGACCTTCAACGTGCAAACAAATAGAGAATTGCACAAAAATAACAAGAAGTAGGACGAGAACTCTAATACACGCTGACATCTATNGCGCAGGAATAAGACCTGTAACGTGTTGACAAATGTTCATTTCCAAAGAATTGGCTAGCAGTAGGTCATTTTGCCTTCTTTTGCGGATATATCCCTAACTACATAAATTTAGATATCAAACTTACATCATTGGAAACAGAAACATGTACTCGTTCCGTGCCACCAAGTTTGCTACATGAAGACAATGCTCAGGTAATTTTTGCTCCGATGTATAGAGACATCTTTGAGCAGGAACAGGGCGGAAAAAATGTAAAATTACTCAAAAATAGCTAAGAGTAGCACAAGAAACCCTGCCCTCTTTCGCGTATATTTCATTGACTACATGAAATATGAATTTAACACTTACAACATTAGACAAAGGAACATGTGCCCTTTCAGGTGCCACCACGATTGGCAGATGTGGACACTTTTTAGGTTATTTTCAAATATATGCAGACATCTTTGCACGGGAACAGGACCACTTAAGTGCGAAGAAATGCGGAATAGCACAAAAACCGAGAGAAATAGGACAAGAACTCTCGACTTCTTTCGCGGATATTTTCCTTACTAGACAGAGTACGAATATGACACATTATTGGATAAAAGAGTATGTGCCCTTTCAGATGCCACCACGATTTGCAGATTTGGACAATCTTCCGGTCATCTATGCTCCAATACATGTAGATATCTTTGCGCGGGTACGAGACCCGACAAAATGTTAATGTAGAATTGCACAAAACTAGACAGCAGTAGCACAAGAACTCCCGAATCTTTTCAGGGATATTTTCCTAACTACATTAAAAATGGATATGGAACCTACGTCTTTCGATAGACTAACATGGTCCCTTAATTAAAGACGCTCTACTGCAATGCGTGAATGTCTCACTCCACGGATGAAATACGATACCGCATAGGCAGTTTATTTAGGTTCCCTCCAGCCCGGGTTTCTGGAAAAGGAGATCCGGCAGACAGAGAGACGATGTGTGGGCAGGCTGCACCTGCAGTGTTAACAAATGGTGAAATAGATAGCGTAGGTAAAGAAACCTTCCCTAGAATGTAGATAACCAAAGAAATCCTGGTTACAGAGGAGGCCAGATTTTTAAAAGAGAAATTCTCAAAGGAATACAAGTGCCAGTTTGACAAGCATACATATGGCCAACTATGCACAACTACGAAACAGCAACAAAACATCACTGCGAAATCGACGTTTTCTTAACAACCAGGAAGATTGGAGACTTTTCGATAATTTCATGTTGTAGTCCAATTAATCAGCTGTTGAATAATATACAAAAATATGCCGCGTACATGTGAATGTACACAGTCAAGCGGAATGTTATTTAGGCCTTTAGGGGTTGGTTTAATCTTCGGTACACAGTACACAGAAAACTCGATTATATTGCAGACCTCAGACTTGGCTGAGGAAGCAGTTTATTTTTGCCTCGTGAAAATTCTGATTGGCTTCAAGTCTGTTCAAATTTCTTGGTTTTTCCTTAATCAGGGTCCCAGTGTGGGTTTAGCACTGATGCACTGATAAGTTATCATCCTGTCTCTGCTAAAGTCAAATTGAAATCAAGATTGGACCTACAAGTACATATTTGTCATACCCAGTGTGACAGAGTCAGAGCATACATAAGGCATTATCAAATACATCAAAACGATGAGAAGGAATTCTCTGTATAAAAGCACGCGTTTCACATACATAGTGTAATTTTACAGTTTCTAGTTTTTTAACAGAACCATTAAACACAAATAAAACATTAACTTATCTCAACTTTTCTGAAAAACCAGAAAATTCGAGATTTTTTCAATCATTTTATGTTGGGGCCACCTATCTAGCTTCCAAACATTCTATAATTTGTCAGAATTGATTTTTCTCCTTCGATTCTTCGTCAGATATTTCCTGCTAACAGCCGTCTAACAACCATAAAACGGCAGATTCCACTACAAAATACCGACAAAACAACATTGCATAACTGACGAAGTTGGAGACTTTTAATTATTTTATGTTGTAACCCAATTATTCAGCTTGCAAAACATGGCACAAACTTTCTGGATTTGTTACCGGTCCTGTCAGATTTAGACAGCTAATCAAGGAATCCAAGTGCAAGTCAGTTAAGCATACAAACTGCGGTTTGTATATAAGCGACTACGAAACAGCAATAAAATATCATTCCGAAACTGACGTTTTGCCCACATTTAGGCAAGTTGAAGACTTCTACATTATTGTATATTGAGCGCCACTTTTCAGCTTTCCAAAATTTTTTAATCCGTTGGGATTTATTTTTCTCTATCAATTTACCTTCAGATGTAACAGCTACCCAAGGAATCTGAGTGCCCGTCCGACAAAAACCCAACTGGCAACAACGAAAATTGCGAACAAAACTGTGTTCCATATAACATTAAAACAAACGTATAAACACTCCGGATTTCCAATTCCTCCATCAACCTACCGTCAGATATAGACAGCTAACCAAGGAACCTAAGTGCCCCGTCTGTTAAGCATACACACGGCGTTTTATACACAACTACGACGCAGAAACAAAAATATCATTCCGTGATCGACCGTTTTCTCCACAACCAGGAAAGTTGCAGACTTCTCGATTATTTTGTGTTGTATCCCGACTATTTAGCTATAAACCTATTCGTATACATTAATCGATACATATATATTAAACAATGTTTAACCTGTCCGGAAATGAAAAACATCGCCAGACATAGACATCTATAACCAAGGAATCCAAGTGCTCGTCTGTTAAGCATGCAAACAGTAATTTGTAGACAGTTACGAAACAGCAACAAAACATCATTACTTAACCGATGTTTTCTCCCCGAATTAGGAAATCTGAAGATATTATTATTTTATGTTGTAGCTATGCAACTTTCAAACAATGTAAGGCCTAAGTAATCGGGACATTTGTCTCTATGAATACCGTACACAGTCTGACAACGTATACTAATCAAGGAATGTAAGTGCCCGTCAGACTAAACAATAGAAGGATTTCACATTAGCGCAGTCTGCGCATATCCGCATCGAATTTCGAAACCGAGTCTCTCTCTCTGTTGAACTTCGTCGTAAGCGCCCGCGGAGTTGACACAACACATGCAGTATCCGGTTCGTAAGTGTGACGACACTTCAGTTAAGACCACGCCCACTGCACATGCAGATACACGACCATCGCAGGTACGTTAGTTCGCGGTCAATTACCGTTATTTTTTCTTTTGATTTTACGTACGTGTTGAGTAATCCTGAAAGACTCTGCAACAAAAAAATGTGCAGCCTGAAAAGTCTGAATTAACATACTTTTATGTATTTTTTGTGTCAAGACTCCTTACTTTAAATCGTCTGATCGTATTACAAATTGAAGCGGACACATACAGCCTCCTTTTAAAACGCGGAAGTGCTCAGATCAACGCTAAAAGCGTCGTATTTGGACACCTCTATTAATGTTAATTTCTAAGCAACTGCGAAACAGCAACAAAACATCATTAAAAAGCGACGTTTTCTAAAAAAAAATCCGCTCACTGTTTGAATATTTTATGCTGCGGCAAAACTATACTGCTTCCCGACAATATGTTATTATTTCGTATTTCTTTTTTTTCCATTAATAAACTGTCCATATGTCCGGACTACAATTATTCTTCAGTTTTTACACAGCTATGAGAGAGCAACAAACATCACTGCATAATCGACGTTTTCTCCCAAACCAGCAAAGCTGCAGAGTATTTTATGTTTTAGCTCAACTATTCAGCTTGGTAACAAATAAATAATGTGTCCAGATTTCCTATTTCTAAATTCTATCGGCGGGTACATACATCTAACTGAGAAATCAAAGTGTCTCTTTGACAAGCATTCAAATGGTAATAAGTACACACCTACGAAACAACTACGAAATGTTTCTCTAAAACCAGGAAAGTTGGAGACTTAAAATTGCTGTTGGGGTGGGCAGAATTTGTACCCTTCCCGATGACACCATGTTTTCATGATTAGAACAATTTTCAGGCGTTTTTGTGTTAAAATATACCTGACTTTTCGCGGGAACAGGAACAGTAACGTGAGGACAAAAATAAAATCAAAAATATGAAACTAATGGTACCAACTACTGCCTTCTTTTCGTGACAAAATGAAGAAAGGAACATGTAGCGTTTCCGATGACATCACATTTGCCACATTTGGGCAATTTTCAGACATTTTATTCTGGGCATCGACCTTCACGCAGGAAAGGCCCTGAAAATAGGAAGCAGTACGATAATTGCCTTCTTTCTCGGATAAATCCATGGACATACTTGCTGCAATGAAGCGAGGAACATGTACCATTCCTGGTGACACCACGATTTCCAACTTTGGAGGATTACCAGAGTTTTGATATTCACACATAGGGACCCAAGTTTTCGCGGGACCAGGCCCAGTAAAGTGTGGACTTAGGGAAATTTGAAAACAGGATGCAGTATCGCTGTATCCTTTTTTGCGGATACTTCCGTAATGACAACAAATATACAAAAAATGTTCAAAATCCTTTTATCAAGTCACATGCAGTATTGCAACCGCTTCTGAAAACCTCGGCAGAAACGTGTCCATTGAAAACATTTGGATTCACAGATACACGTTCAAGCTTTGCCACGATTGCACCAAATGTGATACAGGACTCCCAAATGCATAACACTGTAAGTTTGAAATGATTCCTGCATTTTGTTGTTGTGACAGATATCATTTTAGTAGCTGTTGTCATCGCCCACAAAAGACCCCTCGACAAAAAAAATTAATTTGATTAATAAACATGTATGTACTTAGATTTACATTGAATGCTTGAACTCTACACTTCGCCAATTTTACTCACAATGCGCATTCTAGGCCACCACACATGTAGAGTTATAAATGCTCGTTAGTACAATATAGATTTGCAAACTTATGTACAACACCCTACAAATTACTTCCGAAATAACGGGCAAACTCACCTGTCAATGCAGCAAAATAGAGCCGTGCCTTGGGCTTTCCTCCCTCCGTCTGTAAATTACAGGGCGTTACTCCTCACAGAGTTCAAACCAGATGTGCACATAGGAATCTCCAAACTGCTAAGCAAAAAGAAAAACAAATCAAAAACATATTCCACGTAAAGCCCTTAACATATAGATCCGTTGGGGCAGAAAACCGAGCTACATGTAAAGAATTTTATAGAGATTCCAAGCCTGGAATTTGTATTGTCAACGACACAATTATGGACCGAGCTTCAAGTTACGAACTTATACGCTTAGTGGGTTTTTACATTCCATCCATCTTGCTTTATCCCTTGTTGACACACCCTCCCGTTTGAATTAACGGAGATCAATGTAGTTAGCCTGTTGACTTATAGGCTGACTCCGGCCACCTTTTTAGATGAAATTCCAATCTCATTCTCTAAAAAGAAAAACTCATTTTTTGAACATTTTTACACACGGTAAGATATAGTTTAAAATCTAATTTTCAATAAAAAAGTCTCAAGCAATCTTCATTATTAATGGTAAAATGAACATTTTTAAATGGTTGGAGAAATCTATTATACAAAGATTTTTGAAAGGGCCGCCATTATACAAGAGCCGAGGGCAAGGGTGTGCCCAACAACGGCCTGTGGAACCTTGCCTATCCCCAGCGAAGAGCCTGGATACACCACTGTAACAGGGAATTACTGAACTTCCAGTAACCACTACCGTGTTCCATTTCACTTGAGTCAAACTTAATATCAGAAATGATCTGTCTTGTAGCCAGTAAAATATCGCAATTTACGAACTTAAGTAAGAAGAAATTTAAACAAATCCAACCCAGTATTATGCTATTTCTAGGAGTATCTGTGACATTATGGGTTCTGAATACGCCACGCCTTAACTAAACCTGTTTGCAGATTTGCAAATGTAATGCACAATTGCAACCTCCAGAATTACTCTTTAAAACTCACCAGTCAATGAAGCAAAACAGACCCTTCTCTTGGGTTTTTCATCCCCGTCTGTATAAATTATAGGTCCTTCGAGAGTTCCAACCAGATGTGTGTAAGTGCATATCCAAACCATTAACGCAAGAAATCCAAACTTGTGGCATGACGGTAAAGTCGCTTAAATACATGGACACAAAAAACCAGCTATACGGGTTTTATAGAAATTCCAAACCTTTTGCGTTGTCAACCACACAGTATATAAGACAACTTATGCGGACCGTGTACGAGCTAACGTTTCTCCATATTCAAGAAATACTTGAAGGGTTTTTCACCATTCCACCTGCATGCTTCAGGCCCTTGTTAACACAGCCTCGATTTTGAATTTACGGAGACAAAGGAGGTCAGCCTGTTTGGCACTTAAGAGATGACCGACTCCAAGTCTCTCCTCGACCACTTTTTTAGGTGAAATTCTAATCTCCTTTGAAAAAAAATCTTGGAACTGTTTTTCACTCGGAGTAGGATATAGATTGGGATTTAATTTGCATGAAATGTCTCAACAAATCTGTATTAATAATGTTAAAATGAACATCTTTAGGATGATGTTCTAAGGTTAATACAAGTTAGGAAAAGCGTCCTCAACTATCTCCAAAATGACTTATCTCAGTATCAGTCAACAGAAAATTAGGATGGGGGCTGCTGCCACACCCTCTGAACTCAGTCTCAGCGTTGTCCGAGCAACAGATCCTGCAATGTTTCAGTAAATAACCTGTGTGCCGTGTTTGTAGACCGTGCTGCATGTATGTATTGTTCGTGTTCGTCGTATACCCAGATAGTATGTGTACGGTAAGAACTAATAAATAATGCATGATTCCGGATGAATATTTATATCGCCATGGTCTGGTCTTTTATATCATGTGGGCGTTCTGAGGATTGTCTTCTGAACAGTGAAGTCATGTGATCAAACAAAAACAAAACAAAATAAAAAAATATACGCCACTCTAACATCGATCGCGATCGGAAGCTTTGCAAACTATGGTTTAGCAAGCTTGGAGATATTAATTAAAAACGCCGATGACCAGGTTTTGGGCCGGCGGTGGGCTCCAGAAGAAATAACCGATATCTATGCCAGCAGACCGTAAGTTTGAGCTTACTGTTACTATTTTCTTGTACAGTTTGTGTCACTTTGAATACTGAATGGCAGTTATATTATTATCTAAAGATCCTTACTCGTCTTAATGAGGTATCATAATGATACTCGGACTGTAAAACTTACTTGTTTCATTTTGGTGTGCATCTTTCATAAGGTACATGTAGCCTTAATGAAGCTATGATCAGCCTTGATTAATTATTATATACATGTAATGTTTATGACATCTTGAAGCGAAGGCAGGCGATCGAACCCCTTGCTTCATTTATGAGAAGAAGTGGTATTTATAGGCTGTATATATCATTATCGTTTGCTGCGAAAATTGCAGATGGCAACTTTGCCCAGATAGAGGCATTCCTCTGACTGTCCGTGGTGGTCGAGGTAGACAGACCCGCGACCAGCCGAGTCGTACCTATCTTGTGGAAGCACTGTCCGTTCGGCGAGGCAGACAGGCCCGTGAAGAGCAAAAGCCCAGACAAGAACGTCTGGTTGTTGGGTGACGGTGCCCTGATTCCAGCCTACTTTATCTGGATGTAGCGCTATAGGGACATCTGAGCAATCAAGAGGGAGGCCCTTCTAGTATTCATTAATCTCTCACAGATTAGGATTATTTTCTTTGCTTTTTATATACATTCCATTGAGAGACCTTTAGAATATTTTGTGATAAGTTTCCAGGGTAGAAATATTATGTCAGGTTGAGGTTTGGTTGGAACGATTGAATAACTAGATGAGTGACTCGGTCCGATTTGGATATAATAATATAATATATAGACTATAACAGGTCTAAATACCAATTTGCTTTCGAAATTAAATCAGCCAGTGAAACTTAACCACTTTGAAGTAACTCAATCTAAATTAACGTTGGTCGTTTATTTATTGATATATTATTTGTTTGTTAACTGTTACCAACCGCAAGAAAATTACCACTTACAGGAAAGGTACAAAAACTAGAAATTGAAATACAAGACAATAAATATATATGTACATTTAAAAATTCAGGGAATATAGCCTAAAAGGGGAAAATTCAAATGAAACACCGATAAAAGATATATAATTTAATGATTGCATGTATCAACACTATATGCAACATAATGCGACGGGCTAGTTAAATATTAAATGCAGTGAATTTCAGTCCCGGTATTTATGAGTTACTTAGTCTGAGAACTTGGTAGATTTCGCTACGGAAGCAAGCAAGACTTGCCGCCCCAAACACATCACACCCCCATGGAGCCCATGTATGTTGTAGAGATTCTAGAGACGAAGCCTCTCTTAACAACATCAATGCGACTCCTTGGGATGTGCAGAATGTGTTTCTCGGCAAATCGTGTCCTGTGTGATGGAGTGTAAAGGCTAAAAGGAATAGCGTCAGTAATAGTGAAATGATTGTGGAATACCTTGTACACAAAAATAAACAGTCATTTACGATACGTCGGTGAGAAAGTGGAACAAATCTAAACCGGGAACAAAGATTTCGGTAGTCAGGAATGGGTACATTTTTGTCGGGACCAAGCGTTTTATACATGAAATAAAGAAACCTGTGTTGAACACGTTCTATCGTAGTTGCTTGGTACGGTGAAATAGAGTTTAAAAGCAATTGCACAGTATTCAAGTTGAGGCCTTATCAAGGAACAGTACAATGTGCGGAGAACATGCTCATTTTTAGTAGATCTAAAATTACACCACATCATACCTTATTAAAATTCTTATGTTTTTCCTTTTTGTTTAAAAAATTGACCGGAAGTGACGTCATAACTTTGGCGTTGTACGTGATACGAGGATTGACGCTGAGAGAAAGTTGTTCACCTTGAGGTACTCTTTCGAATTGTACCACTTTATATCCTGTGGGGGGTTCCCTTAAGGCTGGGTATAGATTAGAGCCATAGGGTATGTGTATTAATGCGTAGGGCCTTAGCGCCAGTTTTTTCAAAGTATAAAGTTTGTACACAACCAATGGGGAAGACTTAAATCGGCTATAACTGTTGAACCGCGACCCCAATGCAAACCAAATTTATACCAAAGGAAGAGTGTCTGCTTGTGGTCGTTTACGTAGAAGTATGAGGACTCAGATATATCTGTTTAGTTGTTATAAGGGATTTACATTTGGCCAGTTTCCAGACATGTACAAAACGTGTGTACAAAAGGCATGGGGGATTTGCCCCAAAAGACAAAGTACCATTCGGAAAAGTCCCTTTTATACCTATCAGAAAATGATCAGTAGCCTGTAGTACGTGTAAAACGCATGTTCTGTATAACCCTTTTGGGCTAAACTACCTCTAAAGTTAGGGTTAAGGGGTAAAAGTTAAAGGGTTAAAAGTTAAGGGGTTAGGGTTTTTGCGACAGTGTGCTCCACCTTTCTTACCATACAGAAAAGACTTGTCAATCATATTCTGCCCGACTCTGCATGTTAGGAATGAAAGAAATACAAGACGTCAATGTGGGGAAATCAGAAGGGGTAAGAAGTATCATCCTGGGCGAAGGGTTAAATGTGACCCAATTTTTGGCATGCCGGATGTAGGACACCGTTACAACGGGGCTTGAGGCGAGGCAGTTGTGCCTCGTCCCCACTGTGTGTTGCATCTATATAACCACACACTAAGGGCCACTTGGGGAATGAAACGTCCGGGTTGCGTCTATAGGGAAAAGACCCGACAATCACTTTCTGCCTCACTCTGGACAATAGGAAACATACGAAATACAGACCTGAATATGCAAAAGTGAGAAAAAGCACGGATTATCCTCCATTCGAAAGGGTTAAATAAGCCCCACTTCTTTTCTAACCACGACCCAATACGTCAACCAAGGGCCCTGTTTCTAGGGGACCGCGCATGTATAAAATAGGCCCCAGGTTAGGGTTAGGGTTAGGGTTAGGGTTAGAAGGGGTGTCCCCGTTCGGTGACCCTGAATAACTTTTTACTCTCGTAACCTTTGACCTTGAAACGTACAGGAAAGGTAGTACAACTCTTCATCCACCTTGTGTTTAAGTTTGAGGGTCATAGATCAAAGGGTCATGGAGTTATGGCCTTTCTCCCGAGGGCACTGTTTTTTCTGGTGACCCCTTGAAAAATTACTGAAAATGACTCGCGATCCAGGTTTGGATGTATTTTGCATCCGAATCAAGCCACGGGCTATTTTTTGGGACCAAAAAAAATTTCTTATGTTTTTCTCTATTTTTTAAAAAGATTGACCGGATGTGACGTCATAACTTTGGTGTTGTACGTGATACGAGGATTGAGTCAGAGAAAATTGTTTGCCTTGAGGTACTCTTTCGAATGGTACCTTTTTATATCCTGTAGGGTGTTCCCTTTAGGCTGGGTATAGAGGAGAGCCATAGGGTATGTGTATTAATGCATAGGGCCTTAGCGCCTGTTTTTCCAAGTATAAAGTTTGTACACAACTAATAGGGAAGACTTGAATCGGCTATAACTGTTGAACTGCGACTCCAATGCGAACCAAATTTATACAAAAGGAA
>NW_019091764.1:44702-77119 GCF_001949145.1 Acanthaster planci | reverse complement strand
CCCTGTTTCCTTTGTCCGAGTTTGGAGACCCCGGCCACGCATATAAACCATACGTCTCCGATTCTGGAGTCCCTGGCAGGAAGTGGTTAAGAAACCTTAGCTTTCATGACCATGCGCATTGTAATTGCAGGCACTGCACTCGGCCTGTCATTTGGTTCAGAGAAGAGAAATTGTTGTAAAGAACCCTGCTCAAGGACATAATGGCCGTGGATGCTGTTAATGTAGGCTCCAAGCTACAGCTAAGGGCAACACCTAAGCACCAATAGAGTATAGAAACCCTTAGACTTGGCTGTCTTGGAAAAGGCCTTCAGAGGTGTCCAGTTGAGTGGTTGATTCAGAATCTGCCCAATTCAATTGACAATGAATTTGCAGGGTTAGCAGTTGTGGGTTGTTCGTACATGTATGAAGTGACTGATGTACTTTTAGTAACTCATCCTCTGGCTTTATATTGTACGTACGTACATGTACCAGGTACAGTACATGTACATGTTCATGTACCAGGTACGGTACATGTATACATTTAAAAATTGAAACAATGACTCTATGTGGGTTAATGACAGCCACTCCCTGGAATTCAAGTTGGCTGGACAGTGGAAGACTTTTTCTTTTACAGCGATGAAGTGAATATCCATTTGAACTGGTAATATGAAATCATAAAGTTCTTACTCCAGCGTTTCTAAGGTACCGTACATGTACATGTATATTATGGCATGCGTATAGTTGTATGTACATGTACAAGTATACATGTACATGTATACCTAGCATTACACCACAAAACTGTATAAAAAGTTGCAGGAAAGTTATACTCATGTTCGTTTTGTTGCCCAATTTAGTATTGCTCCCTTTGCAAAGAGCATGTAAACATGTACAGTATGAGTATGGTTCATTGTACCAGCGTCTAGAAACTCTGCACCATTCAAGTTACAAACTACATTGTACATGTATATGTATACCTTTTGCACCAGTTCATGATTTCCCAGAGTCTTCAGGTAGTGGTTCGTACACTCTGATGCAGATATCCGTGGAGGTGTACCATATGTTGCACTTGAACTTAGTTGCTGTACAGGAAATGCATCATACAGTACATGGCTCGGTTGTGTTTTTATTCCCTCTATGGTTGTAACAAGTGCATGTGTTTCTGTTGACTCGTGGCAGGGTTGCAGAATTGCAAAATAATGAGGTTATTGTGAAAATTGTCATACCGGTACTAATATTGGACAAATGAGTTTCAGGGCACAGTATTGTGATATCCAACCTACATGTACAGTACATACAGTACTTGTAATCTTACATGTATAATTTTGGCCNGGAACTATTCGTAACATGCATACTGTACATCAGTATCGGTACATACATGTACACTGTACAGTATTTGCAGGCTGGAGTTTATGTAAATTGATTGCAGCAAACTACCAAGGGCAGAAATCAATGGCTGCATTGATTTTGATACATGTACATGTATTCTTGCAGAAGACAGGAGACACTAGGGTGCGACGTGTGTATAACAAGTACACATCCAGTCATGCATTGTAAGCAAAGCACTAATACTGATTATGAAGGCAAAATGCACGGGCTATCTGGTGCAGGGGAGTTTATGCAGACACCTGGGATGTGCTGTACCAGGCTGAATGATGACTGGAAGACTTGGCCTGGATCTCCAATCAAATTACACCAAGGATAATTACTGATGCATTGAGGTGTACAGTTCTACAGCTACTCGCTGTAGGACCAGGGTGAGACATCTCTGAGTTCATTCCTGTTTCATTTTGGGAGTGTGACCTGCAGCTCCCCTCAACCTCTTTTTTGCCTCCATGCATGTACATGTACCAGTGAAAAAAAAACTTAGCAGTTCTGTGCAAATGTCATCCTGGGTTTCAGGTTTTGTTTTTTCCGAGACAATAATCACGTCGGGCACTCATTGCAAAGGCAGACAGTGAACAGGTTGGACACTCATTGCAAAGGCAGACTGATCAGGTTGGACACTCATTGCAAAGGCAGAGATACAATGTGTACATGTGCCTGTACATACAGCTTCACCTGATTCTTGCAAAGCCAAAATTTCAAAAGAAATCACTGTGAAGGATACTGCCGACAAAGACACAGCACTACTTAAGTCCTGAGTTACACTTACTACAGGCACATGTACTCTGTACTACATCTGATAGAACAGGATATGATCCCATATCCAATGTCAGTCTGTTACCCATATACATGTAGACCTACCACTCAGCAGAGCATTGTGAATTTTTGTACGTCAAACCTTGTTAGGAGGTTTTTTATCGGACTTGGCATATTACCTTGTTATAACGGGAACCTTGTAATATCAGGAATGAAAGCAATGAAAAACAAAAGTACCCGAAAATTTCTTTGTTATAAGCAGAATCTTGTATTTTAACAGTGCTCTTATTAACGAGGTTTGACAGTATTTGTGTGCTTGCACAAGTTTTTACAACCCTTCATCAATGCCCATTAGTCAGACCTGCTGATCAGGAAATGGCACCAAGGATATACTAGTAGAATGGTTAACAGCTGTCAGCTGACCCTTTCAAGCAGTATTGTAGGTCTCGCGACCATCTTAGTCTCGAGACTATTTTTTCCTGGTCTTGGTCTCGGTACCCTGTGGCCTGAGTGGTCTCAGTCTTGGTCTCGTTCCCCGTGGTCTTGGTAATTTGTTGGTCTTGGTATCGAGACCACCAATATTGTATACAAACGTGAACTTGCACTCATTGTGCAGAATCGATTATACTTGACTCGACTTGAGATCGCGCGCACACTGTAGAGTAGTGTTGCTGTCATCATAAACGTACAGTATATGATACAACCTTGTTTTTTTCTGTCTGTGCACACATGCCAATACTAAGCATGTAAACCTGCGCGCTGATTTCATGTCCGGGAATGAGACAGCGAAATGCATGAATTACATGCTGTATGATGAAGCAGCGATCAGCGGCAGATGGTTGCACTACACCAAATACTTGACCATAGAAAACATTGCAAAATCAGACCGAAATAGCATTGCCATTGACTCGCGGGAAGAGGTTGGCCTCCGTTTTTTCACTGGAAATTCAAGATTGTAGCCAGAAGATCACTTTTCATTCAATTTTGTAGGGGTTAGCCACAAAAAAATTTGGGGGCCTTTCCCCGAAGATACCCCCAAAATTGTTAAACTACGTGCTCAGCTCTGAATGTAGCTGCCTGCCTCAATCCAAAATAGAGCCCGCAATTTGGGGCTTTTTGTGGAAGAAATACCCCGAACCACAAACTACATGTATCAGTCCCAAATTCGGGAATCATAGAAATATTCCTCCGCATTATGGCATGTCTTATTGTAAAAAGTCTGTGGGATCACCAAATATTAATAAGCTCGCGCTCAGAAATACAATGATTTGGTGGAATGCACTCATCCATGTACATGTATGTGTGCTCCGTATACAGACGCCATTTTTCTTGACCCTTTTTTTCTTCATGTGAGTTGCTCCAATGATTATTGTGCCATTGTGCTGTTATTGATATCGCCACGAAACCTGACAATTAATCAGAGATGTCCTATAAATTTGCCGTAATACGCTTTGGTTTTAAAGACCACAAGGAGCACATGGACAGCAAAGCTGGCAAAAAAACACTCCGCAGTGTGTAAATTCTGTCCTTGAACAAAACGGATTTCAGAGAGATCGGGACCAAGTTCGTCATTTACAAGGCCCCTAAGCAGAACAACTTGACATGAACAGTTAGTTGAGTATATACGTGTAGTTTGAGTCATTCTAACTTCTAATTTTTTATAATTCATTCAAATTTGTGTCCCTAAGAGCATAGTCGGCTGTTTTAGCCAAGTTGCTGAGATCTTCCAACTTGAACTGGCTACATACCTCAATAGCGCTGGATTTTGTTGAATACAACAGAGCAGGGTTGCCTTGAGAAAATTATAAACGTGGCAAGGATTAAAAGTCATTGTTACATGTAATTAATTTCAGTAATATTTTAGGTCTACAAGGAAGCTGTCTTGATGTCAATAAAAAGTTGTATTTCCCTTTGTTGCACATGATACATGTACTTTGCATGTACTGTATTTGTAATTATTTTCCAATTCTTTTATTGCATATTTTACATACAAGATCTCGAGGTCTCAGTCTCAGACTTCCAGGTCTTAACTACAACACTGCTTACAAGTAGACGTAGGCAGCTGATTGGTCAAGACATTGAGGATGCTAATGCTGAGCTTACTTAATCAGAAAGTCTGCCGTGTCTGATAGGCCCACATACCAGTATGGGTAAACATTACTGTGTGCAAGTAATAACATCAGAAACCTTTTGGGGAACAGTTATGCTTTTGAAGTTTGTCCTGAAAACTTTGGAGACATTGGTTAGGCACTGGTTAAAATGCCCACATACATGTACATTGTAAATTGTAATTACCATGCACATAAAGTTAGTAATAAATGAAATGGAATTCATTGAACAGGTACATGTACATGTATTTCAATGGTATGGAGGTGCTGTTGAAAAAATCTGAAGACGAAAGGTTTAAAAAATTGCCAGTAAAGGTATATGCATAGCCATGGTTCAGCCTATTACTGGTATATATTTATAGTTTTTAAGAGAATTTCATTCATTTTATATTCGTAAATACCTGGGATGGGTTTTCTATTCCTATTAGTCGAAACGCATCACGTGACCGTTTATTAACATTTGACAGTGCCCACTGAGAAGTGATAAATGCCCACTGTATAAATCATGTGCTGGCACATGGATACGAGACAGTTTAATCGGGTCTGATTGGTCAGGAGTCTGTGTGCAGGCGACGCGCCATGCGCACACCATATTTATTGAAGGGGATGCTATTGGACAACTTTCAAAAGGAATATACCATAAAATGGATGGGGGGGGGTGTTCGGGAAAATGAAAGTAAAATTCTTGATCATTCCACATCACAAGTTAGTTACAACTTTGGGAGGGCATACCTACTGGCAGGCGCACCAACGGATAGACCAATCCTTTTATTCTCTTCTGTTCTTTTAACTTCCTTTCATTCATTTCATTTCATTCATTATTTCGCAGGTCAAATTCATAATGGATAAAACAGAATAAGTAGAGAAAAAAATTACATACAGTATAGACATAAAGAAGACTAAGTTAAAATATAACATCAAACCTTATAAAAAGACTAAGACCCAAACACCAAAACAGTTGCACGCCCCTGCGGGATTACTAAAAAAAGAACTAAATCACTATCAAGTAGTTCCCCCATAGCATGACTAAAAACCCTAAATTGCAAAATCACAAACGTTTTTGCAGACTCACTTTAAACCACATAATCACAAGGGCGAGGAGAATAACCCTACAAAGTATTACAAAATCCTTGAGTTTATGTGATAATTCTATGTATTGCAGCATATTAACAAGAAAAGCAAGGAAGACACCCTGATTGTAACTAAAAATCTAAAAACAAAACTCCCACAAAACAAACTCCAAAGAGACAGTCGACAAGAAACAGATGACCCTACAGATGGAGAAACACAACCTCCCAAACATACAAGTACATGTAGTAGAAAGAAAACAAACAAGACAAAACAAAAAAGTAAGACAAAGGGAAAGACAACAAACTAGCAAACAGATGGACAAACAGTCCGCCCACCCACACCAGACAGACAGAAGACAAACAACCAAACAAACAAACAAATGTACAGATGAAGAAACGATCCAGAAAACAAGCAACAACTGCACAAACAAACAAACAAACACAAACCCCAAGTAAAATAAACAAGCCGTTCATAAAAAACCCAAAAAAACACGAGATTAAGAAAGAGAAAAAAAAACAACCAAAAAACAGGGTCCAGGAAAAAGGTTAAGCAAATCCCGTCTGTAAAAGGGCTCAAGATGGCATGTAGTTCACACCAGGAGTCAGCCAGTGTAGCCTCAGTTTGGCAGTGAAAGTGTTGAGACCAAAGATCAGGCTATCTACATGTATACGGTATTAACAATATTTACATCAAAGATACTTATCCGACTTGATGAAAATTCATTGACAGTAATCTCCAAATTGCTTAGAACTGTTACAATTAAGCAGTATAGCAAAAACTGTGCTAGGATCTAATGAAAGGATTACAACTTCCTCAACTACATTTGTAGGATGAAAAAAAAACCTTTTCAGGAAAAAGCTTTGCAAATGTATTGATAAGTTGCAACTCCTTAAGAATAGATTTGACAATTGTAATTTTTAAAGTGACTGAATTTTTTTCATTTATTTCATTTTGTATACATTTTTGTTTTTTTAATTAACGCAGATGACAAATTCCTGTCCAGATTACACTTTTGTAGCGACTTATCACGATACATTACTCTGTGTATCACTTGTGGAGTGATATCACACAATCAAGAACTTAATTTCGTTCTAATTTGCCACTCAATCGAACGAAAATACATTTTTAAAACAAAATCATTGGAAATCCATCATGTGTTGATTTCTTTTGACTCTGAATAAAAACGCATTCATGAATGGGAATAAATGTGTGCTTAGTCGGTCCTAAACTGACGTTTAAGATCTTGCTCAGGAGAACAAACGCTGATCCTGCGGCTTGGGCATTAGTCACGTCCATTCTCCTGAGCCGGTCTTAAATGCATGTTTAAGACTGGCTAAGAACATATTCATTCCCTTATTTGCTTGGCCAGTTTTAAACGTGCATGTAAGACTGGCTCAAGAGAATGGATGCAACTAACAGCCGCAGGAGTTCAGTCTTCTGAGCCGGTCTTAAACGTTAATTGCCAAGAACATAATATTCTTACATACCTTTCTAGTTAGAGAATCAAAAGAAATCATTTTACATCTACATGTATGAATGATTTCCAGCAATTTTGTCCTGGAATTTTACTTTCCTTTTCCCGGACACCCCCGTCCATTTTATGGAATACTCTTTGTGCAAATTGTCCAATTGGTGCACATGTGGTGAGCCATGTGCACAAAGAGTCTTACCCAATCAGAATCGATTTAACTGTCTTGTATCCAGGTACATGCACCAGCGCGTGTTTTACACAGCGGCGTTATCACTTCTCAGTGGGCATTATCAAATGTTCAAGTTGCGGTCAAGTAGCACATTGTTGAATAGGGAGACTGTCTGAGCTACATGTATTTAGGATCATTCTTTAATTGATTAAGAAAGGTTAATTACATATATATGCACATCATGTTAAATTCATGAATCAAAGATTTTGAAAGAATGTTTTGAAACCCAAGACCAAGGTAAAATGTCTGCAAAAATTCATCTCATAAAAGTGAAAAATTTTCCCCCAGTATCAGCATGATCAGAATGAGGACCATGACATATACTTTGCGTGTACATGTATTCCATAAAACCACACATTCATTTCATGGAGTCTCCACAAAGCAGAAAGCTGAGAAACTGTACATGTTTTTCAGAAAAACTTAACTCATGCATTTTTTTTACCATCGTTTACTCTACACGTATGTAATTTTAATACTGTACGTGTACACGATGCACTGTACAGGAGAGGTACATGTACATGTACAATGTACCGGTACATGTACTTAATATTGCCTGCACTTGTTTAACATGCATGCATGTACAGTACATCATGTAATTCATTGTATACGGTATGCATTGTAGATCAGCAGACATGGCAGGAGTATTGTTTATGTGATCTTGCTCTGCACATGGGTATTATGTTTCCAGATTGGTTGGAGTAAAGTGGTGCGATGTGAGCATGCATACATAAGTGTGCAGCATACAGTACCCTGCCATACTCAGCTGCATCTGACCGTGATTTGGCATGGCCAAGTGATTCATGGTGCAGCTTACAAGTTCGGAAAGATTATAAAGACCATGCGTGACATGCATTCTGATACATTTTGTGAACTTTTAACATGCTTACCAATTTAAGGTACTGTAGCCTACCGTATTTCACCATATTTTCTGTTGACCAGTAGGTTATCAGTATGATTTAATTTAACGCTGCAGTGTAATTTGACAACCAGAATTACATGAACCGGTAGAAGCCATTAATTACTGTGGTGTCACAGTGCTCATTTACAGGTGGTACTTGTACATGTGCATAATGTACTGGTACCTTTTGGACCAATAGGGTGAGGTGATTTGCCAAATACATGCTCATCAAGCTGAAGAATACATGTATATACATGAGTGTGGTGCCACCCCAGTTATGGTGTCTAATTAGATTAGTGTGTACATGTACGTCTACAGTGAGTCAGTATTCAATTGTTATTTTTTCATAACCTCTTCAAAAGATTTCTTCCCAAGTTGACAAAGTACATGTACGGTACGTTGGAAATTTTCTGACTGCATCTTTATATCGAAGAATTAGCACTGAACATACATGTACACGTGTACATGTCATACCGGTATAAGAAGTGTATGTCATTCCTGTAATTCTCTTTGAATACTGCTTTTTATTCAATTATATGGTGGTTCAAATTAACAAAAGGCATACTAGTATCCTTGACAACACCAGTCCGGTCACCATTGGGTTTGGCTACGTTCCTGGCAGGAGACAGCAGTCAGGCTATAGGCGATGGTCTTGGCTGATGCCAGTGATCAGCAAGTTATCATAAGGTCTTGAGTGCTTTGCAGGAGGTGGCTGTCCAACTTGAGGCAGCATGGTCTTGGCTTGACCAATGGTGGTCCCTTGGAAGCAGTGGTCATTGGTGGGTTGCTGGAGTGCACCCCACCAATGATTGATACACCCGTTGTGAGGAATAGAGCTCTTGCAGGACCACACCACTCCTACATGTACATTAGGACAATTTGTTGCACTAATTGAACATTAATGAAAGTGCCAAAGGTCTCTCAATGGAGCATTAGGTAAAGGCGCATGGTAACTGGCGCTTGAACAGTTATGTGTATTTATGGATTTTGAGTCATTTTTTTTGACGGTAGGCATTCAATTTGTACTGATGTACTCGGAAATGCGTGCATCTTTGAACTCTCGCAACATTCTGTAGCATAAATGAAAGTGCCAATATAAAGACCCAGATCCGAAAATGCGCACGGCTTCACGGACATGGTATTCTTCCTGAAATGCCCTTACCCGTCATCATGGTCATGTATGTCACGTGGAAAACCCCTGTGTGTCAACCTTGGAAGAAGAACCAACTAACAGGAACGCCATGCTTGTCAGGGCTTGAAAAATTTAAGAGGGCTGTAACAGGGACCTACATGTACAATATGCCGTACCTACGCATGTACATGTACTTGTATTCAATATGATGTACATGTACCGGTAGGCCTACATGTTTGCATACTGCGGGTAAGACATCACAAGTTGATAATTTTGTTCATATTTATGCACTTGTTTTGTGTACATGTTCAGTTGTCAAACATTACAAGCACACCGGTACAAGTGTTCCAGTTTGTTCAGAGATGTACATGTATACGCATGTACATGTATACTGTACTGTTTAAAAAGTCTACTTACTGCTTATTTTGTGCTCATTGCATAGACCGTTTCAGTTTATAATTACGTCATTTACATCACTTAAACATTCTAATTTTGTCCATTGTTTCTTTGCAGCTTTTGTTATCTACAACTTTTTGAGCCTTTGCTATGAGTATCTGGGCGGGGAGAGCTCCATCATGTCTGAGATACGAGGAAAGTGCATCACGTGAGTACATGTAGAAGGTTGAATCCACACAGTGTACATGGACATGGAACAGTCACGCTGAGGGGCAAGGGTTGCTGGATGGGTTTCTGGAGGGTAATTCCCATGGTCTCTTGAAAACCTGTCAACATATGGAGGCCTGCAATACATGTACATGTACATACAAACTACCCCATATGGTGACCGGTACTTCAGTTTACTCACAGGGTACTTTTGCAATATGCTTTGTATTCCTACCACCCCATCCACCCCAAGAGAGTCAAAGAAAATAATTTAGCCAAAACTTCTCCAAGTCCCAAAATATGATCTATTGTGTGTGTGTTTGTCTGCCTCCTTATCTCTGGAATCAGAATGAGGAGGTTAACCTGAATTGACACGGGGGAAAGAATCACTCTTTCTCTTTTACTGGTCATGTACGTGTACAACTTGGCTTCTAATGTTCCTTGCATGCCGTTGCATATACATGTATGTACTAGTACATGTATGTGCAGACAGCATGCATACTGTAAATAATGGATGTTTGTACTGGTTCATGTACCAGTATGCCCTCATGGTTATACGATAACGTGACTGTTTTGATGGAAGCTTAAGTCCCATTTCTAGAAATCACATAGGCATCTATGTAGAACTTGATGCTGCTGCTGTATACACAGAGGATGATGAAATCTCTTTGTGCACATTCAGCTGAAATAAGTCTGCTTTCCGGTGCACACCATACATGCACACACTAACGGCACAGCCTTTCATGCCTGTCTGCTCGACACGTATTACAACCCTCCTATGCTTAAGTCACTCTTTGGGTCACTTAGTAAACACCTCAAAGAAGCACAGCTGAGTCGTGTTGTGCACTGCACCAACATGCAAGAGAGTGACCTTGGCCACTTGTGCATATTTGTGCTGTAAAACTAAAGAAGGGTTAATTAAGGTGCCGGTACCAATATGAACATGTCTGTTTATTTATTTATACTGGCAAAAAGCCAATTTATAATAACAGTCACAGTACAAAAATACTAAGAATAGTAAAGGACAGAAGCCAAGGATAGCCCAAGAAAGCTGTAATAAACAGCTTATTTCCATTGGGGTCCTCACAAAAAAAGAAAAACATTTATACAATACTAAAAATATTAAAAAATACACTGGTGGTTAACATACATGTAGATGTAGATTTTTTTGGGGGGGGAAATGTGTACGATTTTGAAAAATAACCCACCAATTTAAAATTTAAATTTTAAAATTCGGATTTTGATGACAGGTATATTTTGGCTGTTTTTTTTTTTTATTTTGTAAAGTATTACAACTTTTTACTTCATTGGGAAGCGAATTCCAAAAGTGTACTCCAGTATAGAAGAAAGTATTGCATTCAGGCCCCTTTATACAGGGAACAACAACATTTCGTGGAATAACCGTGCGTATTTGAAACTCGTTTGAAATTCTCACAAAGATAATCTGGTGCCATATCATGAAAAATTTTATAAACCTGATTCAATTTCAACTGTATTACCCGATCATTTACATTTAAAAAACCCAACCTATTCAATTCTGCTTGTCCAATATGAGATCTACACAATGTAGGACCTAGGCTTAGAATAAAACGGACGATTTTATTTTGAGTTATTTGCAACCTCTTTTTTAGTTTAGTAGACAGTGCAGAAAACCAGGATGAGCAACAATAATCAAATTAACGTGTTATAATCGCTCATTTAAACAATTTGCATATATATAAAAAAACTTAATCTTGCACTAGCCTTTTTGATGACTGAATTGGCTACATTCTCACAATTTAAACTTTGATCCAGCGTAACACCCAAGTAATTTACACAATTTGAGAAGCTAATAATTTTCCCATCACAAATCACTTCGAGTTTGTTGACACTGCAGACTTTCTGTTTAGATCCAAATAGAATTAGTCTCAGCTTTACCAACATGCAAAGAGAGTTTTTTATCAATCAGCCATTGTCTGCATGATTCCAGCTCTGCACTCAAGCTATTGGCTATTGCTTGAGGGTCCTTGCCGGAAATAATGATGGCACTGTCATCAGCATACAACAACAGATTTGATCCAACACTCATTTGTGTGTCGTTTTAGAGACAAAGTAAAGGCCCTAAAAGACTACCCTGGGGAACACCACATGTTATTTTCGTTGGTTGAGAATCAACTTGATTAATTCGAACAATTTGTTGTCTATTTGAGAGAAAAGATTGAAACCAATCAACTGAATCAAAATGAACACCCATGGCTTGTAATTTTCTACATAAAATAAAATGATCCACAGTATCAAAAGCCTTTGTAAATCCAGCAAAACCACACCAGTAAAATTTCCTTTGGTAATCTGACAACGAATGTTGTCAGTGAGATAAATTAAACAAGTACATGTATCTGTAGAATATGATCTTCTAAACCCTGACTGAAAGTTGTAAACAAGTTTATTATCAGTCAAATGTTTTTCCAGTTGAACATAAACAGCTTTTTCCAACAATTTGGATACTGTACTGAGAATGCTAATAGGTCTGTAATTGCCAACATCCGGTCTACTATTTTTTTTAAATACAGGCCTAACCAAACTTTAGTTCATTTGGAAAAATAT
Source organism: Acanthaster planci (assembly GCF_001949145.1). The sequence goes on along the minus strand of NW_019091764.1, from coordinate 64,906 downwards.
TACTGGAAATACAGTGGAGACAGGTTAATTATAAACAAAATAGGATCTTTTAGGATGGCAGCACCATCTTTAAAGAATTTCACTAAAATATTGTCTGGACCAGTACTTTTTTGGGGTTTAAACTTGAGTAATTCTTTGTAAACGAAATCTCTCGAAACAGTAGAGAGCTTAAAGGAATTTGAGACTACACCTCTGCTCTCAAAAAGTCCTGAAAGCCCTAGACTCAATCCCAAAATTATTTTGTTCACCAGATCAGAAGCAACTGTAGTAAAAAATGATTTGTGTAATTTGCCACTTTGTTTGTATCAAAACAGAACTCGCCATCAATTTTAAGTGCAACATAAGTTTCATCCTTACATTTTTTACTGTACCCAAGTGATTTAAACTGGTGCCAAAGTCCTTTAGGATTGTTTCCATTTTCTTCAATCTTTTGACGGAGATAATTAGCTTTGGCAATCCGAACATCCCTCTGGATCTTATTTCTAATTTGGTAGTAAGCTTTATAAAGATCAGTGTTGTTTTTATCTTTGGCTAATTTACCAAGAGGTTTATCTCTAAGCCTACTATTTTCTGATATCTCATGATTAAACCAAGGTTCAGTTCTGGTCTTCAGTCTGATCTCTTTTTTCAGAGCAACAGTGTCGAGAATTTGCAAAACAGTGTTTTTGAAATTGTCCCAGGGTTGATCAATATCATTTCAATATACATGAGACCAATCAGCATGTGACTGTCACAACAGAAAGTCCTCTATGCTATAGTTCCTAAGAGATCTGATAGTGGTAATATTATGACCACCACAAGTTGGCTTTTTGACACCTTGCGAGAACAATAGATGGGAAAATGATCACTCAAACCCAAATTCAAAATCCCTGATTGGCTAATCTTGTCTCCATTGTTACAAGTAACATGATCATGTCCTCGTTTTCTATTGACCGCTTTCCCTTTTGTCACCTGTCCATGTCCCTTTACCCCTAACCTTCTTCTCTCTCCCCTGCAGGCCCACCAGCTGGTTCTGCTGCACCTGCTGCCTGCGTGGCCGCACTTACTCCATCGGTTTCCTGCGTTTCTGCAAGCAGGCCACCTTGCAGTTCTGCTTTGTCAAGCCCATCATGGTGGTCATCACGCTGGTACTCCTGCCGTTTGGCAAGTACTCAGACGGAAATTTCTCGTAAGTCCTTTTTTTTGGTTTTTGTTTTATTTATTTTGCTTTTATCTCAACATTTATTTCCATTTTGCAAAGTACATTTATTAAATTCTACACAGAGCTGATGTACGAAAGATGTTTGATAAAATACCAGAATAATGATAAGTTAGACACCAATGAAAAAGAGGCAAGTAGGAATGTATGGAGGAATATTTAATACAGACATATCTTTTCAAGAAAAAACTAGACCAAAACAACTATAGATCACACAGAAAAGACAAAGAATGGAACAAGACAAACAAAACAAAAAATGCACCAATGGACTGAGATGTACTGAAAAGTTATGAAAACAGGGGTTCTTAAAACTTTGAAGGTTGATGTTTATTGAAGGTTCCAGTCAGTGATCGTGATAACAAAGCAGGCCCCTCCTCCCCAATTTTGACGTCAGTGTCTTTTGAAAGTGTGGCCACAAATGTATAAGGAGATGAGACATGCCATCATGTGTAGGAAGAGCTCTTGATTTGCTGTGACTTTACAATGATTCAACTAGGGCTGAGTCAATTCGAATAATTGACTATTTGAAAATTCAACCTTCAGTTTGATCGAGTATTCAAATATCCGGTCATACCGGCCAGCAGATTGTTGATGAACAAACCGTATACAAAATCAGTGGTAACAATTGTACACTATAATCACTATACATGTAGTAGCTTCTCACTTTTAGGACTATCTGCAGCCACGATTTACATGTAGCAAAGATTATTGTTGCATTAAAAAATGCCCCCCCCGACACCACAATTTATGGTCCCCAAGAGAATACTTCAGATGGAGCTATCTTCCTCTTCGGACCTCCAGTCATTCAATTTCAAGTAGAAATATTGTCATGAAGGTTTCATCATATTTTATTTCAACAAAGTTTGTATCAATACATTGTTATTACAAGGAAAACTACATGCATCTTGGCACATTCCTGATTTTTTTAGTTAAAAAGCTGTTTCCATATTCTAGGATGGATTCTATATTGGATTGTTCGGAATATCAGCTACCTTTAAGTGTCTTGAATCTGCTTGATTTTTCTCATAAAATTCTCCCTTCTTTTTCATGAATTTTGTATTTGAATATTAGAATACAAAAAATTACAATTGAATATTTGATAATTGATCAAATATTCCAATATTCAGATATTCTGCACTGCCCTAGATTCAAGATAAAAGTAGTCCCTTAGATTAAATTCAAATGAAGTTTAAGAAAACTTTATTACTACTGCAATAAAAGCATGTTATTTAAATAAGAATGATTTCATTTGCTCCCTAATGGCCTTGATTTACTTACATGTACATGTATATACTCAAGTTCGCTTAATTAAAAATGTTTTGGGACTGCATCCATTGGCATTTTGTTCTTTCTTGTTTTGTTTGGATTTTTGTTATTTTTTTGTTTTCCTTTTTTTTTACTTTTTAGGTTTTTTATGTTTGAAAATTTGAAGTCAGTTCTAAATAGATTCATGACTGACAAGACAAAAAATGGGAATAAATTTGATTTTGAAGTTGTCTAAGCCTGTGAATATATTCATAGATCTTTCATAGTCTACAGGAAAGTGGCCGCAGCTCATCTTTTGACATTTTCTGCCCCTGGCCTGCATCTGATCAAAACAACAAAAGCAACTGGCTTTGCCAAACAGAGCTGCATGTCACGAGTAAATCCTGCAGAAGGACTGAACAAATCTGTGGCCTTTGCATAATCCCACGTGGGCTCATGTACATGTACGTGCTGCTGGAGAACAGTAGGGATTCATACTAGATTTGCAGTACCTGTACATGTACTGGAATGTATGTGTGTGCTACACATGAATTATATGCTGTTACCTACCGGTACATGTCGCCTGTATGTTCAGTTTTAAAATTCTGACCACAACTCATGTACCGGTAGTTTAATACTTAGCCTTAAAAGCCCTCTATCCTTCATTGAAGTTACTAGTGACACAGCTTCTGTGGGATACAGTATGTACATGTACTACGGACTCGTAAGAATTGCTTCAAAACTCAATATGCTCAAAGACTCAGTTGGGAATATTTCATGGTACATTATGTAAAATGATATTCTCCACATGTAATGCCTGGTTTCTATAATGACGGACATTAAGAAATGCAGAGAGCAGCACAATCAAGATGCAAACTGCCATGCAGGCATATAGAAACTTGTCAAACAGAAGTGTCGCCAACAAACCAGATCCAGACGGAAAGTTGAGCCCAGGTCAACTTTGCTGACTGTCTGCGTTGAGTCGCTGAGTGACCTATACAAATACACACGCTGAAATGATAGGCATAAAGCGATGTTCCTCTCACTTAGTACCACTCATATTGTCCATTTTCTCCTTATTACCAGCATATGCAGCCCAATCTTCTGTAAAATAGCTGATGGTAAACAAAATACATCCAACTGGAATATCAGTTTGGCTTCAAGAGGCATTATTGCCATCTCAAAAAGGCATTGTATGCAAAAATTTCCAAGTTTTGGACACCATTTTGTTTGATTCTTTTGGTGGAATGATGTTACACAGCATCTGCGGCTTCCGCAGCTGTCTGCTTGAGGTCTTGCGAGCCATTGGCGTTAATGACGACAATATGGAAACCAGGCTTAATGTTACATTATTAGTTATCACTAGGCCAAATACAGAACACCGACGCACTACATTATTCTGTGTCCCCCAACCGCAAGTGAGATAACGAAGTTATCTTCAAGCAAACTTGACATGCAGTAAAGATTTACCTTTGAATTTACTGTAAATTTTGCAGTTACACATTTTGCTTTTAGCATGAAATAGCGCGTTGCATTGAGTTAGAATAGTGCATTATGCAGGGTTTGACATGAATGTGCAATACAGTTATTCATGTACCATATACATGTTCATGTATGTCACACAGTTTGTTGCCATGGCCGGATCGACCAATGAGAATTGAGAATTCAAGTTTGCGGGAAGATAATACATTATGTTACATTAACACTATAGTATGTTATATTGCATTGTACAGTTGCGTATGTTATTTCAAAAAGATACAAGTACACATGTATTCCAGAAGCATCACAGATTTTGGTACTTACTGGTAGCCTTTGAGAGATGCTTGCAGATGGCTTTTCAAGCCTAACAAGTACATGTAAAGTGGATTTGTTCAAATCTTGCTGGGACCAAACAAACAGACAAACAACCCATCAAACAACCCTACAAAAAAAATAAACAAACACCCCAACAGCCCAACACCACAACAAACAAACAGTTTGTTCATGTACGAGTACATGTACTTGTTCACTACCTTGCATATATTGGTGCCTTACATTTTCATATTGAGTATTGTTCCTCCTATTACCCAGCGTGGTGGATGGCTACCTATACATCACCATCATCTACAACATTTCAGTCAGCCTGGCCCTCTACGCCATGTTCCTCTTCTACTTTGCCACCCGTGACCTCCTCAGCGCCTTCAGGCCTGTGCCCAAGTTCTTCATGGTCAAGTCCATCATCTTTGTTTCATTCTGGCAAGGTCAGTGTTACTGGTGGGAAGGAGAAAGGGGTGTTCGTGATTGGGGTTTGCTCATTTTTTTTGTATTGTTCCATCAAACTGTAATGGAGGTATTGAAAAGTGAAGAAAAGTCTTCAAATGGATTCTTTTTACCTTAACTTCCTGGGATGAGTTTTGAAACTCTACTTGAGGATGCAGAACTTTTAACCCTAACAGTCCTGAATCCTCCAATTTTATTATGATTTTTACTCACCCTCGGGAGTGACATGTGGGGTTAATGAAAACAAGAAGAGGTCTCATAGTTAGTTATGTAGATGTGTTATGACATGAACATAAAAGAAATGAGAGCAAAACAGAACGGATATTGTATATAGTGTAACTTCAAAAACTCAAGCTGCATTAAAAGGAAAAGTCATCTTGAAAAATCAGGTTGCATTAATGAATTAAATTGTCAGATGTACTAGTAATCTACCAGGTAGTTCTCCATGATAATTGTCCACCTTGTTGTTGTGTGACTTAACGCTTAAATCTTGTGAGTGCACAAAAGCAACCCTGCATTGTTCTTTGCCAAACCCGATGTGTTTGCTGGAAACCTAATTAACTCATTTCTGACCTCCAATGGGCCCATGTACAAGTACAGTAAAATCTCGATAAGTCGAAGCTCAGGGGAATGGACGAAAAGTTAAAGTTATCCGACGTTCGAGTTATCGAAAGTTAAATAAAACACAAAAGTTACACGCTTCAGTGCACTTGTAAGCTCACTGGCTTACAGCAGTTGGCCTGCAAGCTGAGTCGAATATGAAGTGGATTTTAGGCTATCCCTACTGTGCAAGTTTTCCTCAAACATCATCATTAAACATGTTTTTATCTGGTACATTAATAAACAATAAACCAATGAAGTTATGTACCGGTACCTGTGTCTACGTCTTGAGAATTCATTCATTTGCTTTGTGTGATCGGGCTGTTACCGCGTAATGCAGCCCGCGGGCCAGTCGGTCAGGGTTTCCGTGCTGGGTCTCGTGATACATGTACAAAATGTGATTCCTTTTTGAGCGCTTGAGGGCGCATCATTCGTGCCTGATTTATTTTACGGTTTCGGTTGATGCCCACCCAGTGCTTGTCGACGTGACAGTGGCAGCCCTTGTGAACATGCTCGGCTCATCAAAGAAAAGCCATGCGCGTGACAGTAATGACTCATCATGTAGACAAGTGTTCTTCCATCACTTTATTCATCATTCTTCAGTGTTTTTTTTTAATTGCCCTGCCAAAACTTCGAGATAAGCGGCTTTAGTGGTATTGACGTTTCGAGTTACGGATAGTTTATTGTACATAAAGGCCTATTCTTTTGTCGGGAATACAAAGAGACGTCGAGGTAAACAGAGTTTCGACTTAACGGGCTTCGACTTATCGAGATTTACTGTATATGTATTGGGTACGCACGTGGATCTGGCATTAGGCTTTGGGTACATACAGGCTTTCCTTTGGGAGAAGGGGGAAGATGACAGATTTGAAGCTCCTGGGAAAGTGTACATACATGTACATGTATGTTACACAGAGTGGTGTCATCTGTACTGTACAAGCCTGAGTACCCATCAAAAGTTCTGTTGCAGATTTTATGTTACAACTGTACTTGAAGTTTGGAGAAACTAGCAGGATTAAGTTGTCAGTGTGATATTTTCAATGCTTTTGTAGAGGAACCAGTACCGGTAATGAGAAAAGTACATGTACATGTACAGCTACTGTATATCTTCAGTAGGCTTTTTGGAGTGCACACAAGTGACCTTTCCAGACACTTCACTGTCACCAAGTTTTAAATCCTTGAGTGTCATCCTCCCATGGCAATAATTGAGTATGAAAGGTATGGCCTTTTGAAGGCCTGTGAGAGCCAGGTTTTATCGAATTCAGTTCGGATTATGCACGGTGCGTTTGCGTCTGTGAAGAGCAAGACTGCTCTTTGCAGTTTTGCTTGTATTTACATGTACTGTACGTACATGTACATGTACCGTTACATGTACATGTATCGTTACATGAACATATGCATAAACGCGTCTTGTTGAAATAATTGGCCACAAGGTGCAAAACCACTGTGTGGACTGTAAGGCAAAAACAAGGACAGCATGAGAAATATTCTTTTTATATGTCAAATATTCATCTACAGTAGTGTATTTGTGTATGTACCATAGTTCATTTCTTTTCTGAGTCATTTTATTACTGATTGGTTGAAAAGATATATGTGTTTCATTTTTGGGAGGGGGGCATTGTGACAAAATGGGCAGCCTGTCTTCAAATCTTGAAAAATTTTAAAGTGTAGGAAATTTGTAGTCCTCTCATTCCAGAGCTGCATAATTCTTTGAAGTGAATGATCCACATCAAAAATTCACTGAGAGATGTGAACTGGCCTTGTGTATGTAAGCAAAGTCCCATTGATATTAACAGTTTGATGTTATTGGTTTCAAAGTCCAGTTCTTGTGGCAAATTTATAGCCTGAAAACATACGCTATTGTGTGGAAATAGTTACCACGGCAACAGCTGGCTTCCATGAAACCTCAAATGCCTTGTATTGGAGGGAAAAAAACCACTTTATTACTGGGATTTGGGTCTACATGAACATTGTTCCTACCGTTATTTCAAAAGTAGACCAGAGTTAATTATTAGCTTTTCCTTGTCAAATGTAACATTCGAACTTAGAACTTAACAAGTAATGGATTGGGATCATGATCTGGAATAATTACAGCGCATACATTCTTGCTTTAAGTCTCAGCCCCAAATTCCTCTCTGACATTCTACCTCAGCCCTTTAGCTTATTGTCATTTTTAGAGCATGTACTGTTGCACCTCATCTTTCATAATACAGTGGGATGATAAGTCCTACCGGAGCCTGAGTTATAACTTACAGGTGCGGTACATGAACATTTCCTGCAGACCTGGAATTTCAGCCAGAACTACCGGTACCAGAGCCTGCTTATTTCCTTGGAATCATGCGCATTACATTCAAGTAACAGGGACTGCAATTTTCTCAGAGTACATGTACATACGGTATACACATTTGTGACTACTAGACTCAGACATGTAATGTTGAAGTTGCATGTACCTGATCCAGTACTGATACATCTTCTATAGTGAGAGAGCAGCTGATGGTAGCATGATGCTTGATGTTTTGAGGACAAGGGTCACTGAGGGTGGAATTCCTCAAAATAGGAGAAGTAAACAGAAGTGCACACTGCTCTGTAGGAAAAGGTCGGTTTATGCGCAACTGTGGAACTACATCAAGCATGCATGGATCTGTTTAATTGCGCTTTGCCCACGCCGTCACAACCAAATCTTGGAACTCCTTCTTGTCATTATGATCATTCAGAACTATCTTCTGTTCCTCAACAAATATTGATCAATCCAGTGAAGTCTGCCGTCTTCAAATGCTTAAGCTGTTTAATTGTCTTGTAGTTAATGAAGTTGACTAATGAGCAGTAGACACATGTTGTTGCAGGAATGGATGCTGGCTGTGTACATTATTGTCATTCGGTCGTGCTGAAGTACACTGTACGTACTAGCACCTGTACATGTAGGAGGATTCTTTACAGCTGCAATAACATTGACATGCTCTGTCCTCCGTCCTCCTGTAATTGTCTCACAGGTGTTCTCCTGGCCATTCTGGAGCTTGGTGGAGCCATCACCCCTCTGGTAGTGGAGGGGGGCAGGGAGACTGTCCAGGCAGGCACTGTCTCTGCCGGATACCAGAACTTCCTGGTCTGCGTGGAGATGTTCTTTGCCGCCATTGGGCTCCATCTAGCATTCCCATACTCCACCTACGAGCAGTGCACACTTCTATCGGATGGCCAGCCTGGTAGGCAGTCAACCATGCAGGTGAGATTTATCAAACCCTGGTTCACATCACAGCATCTCTGATCCAGTAGTAGCTGAATTCGGCTCCAACGTTTTGAGCTTTTGTGTCACCAGTCTTGTCGAAATGCTTCAGAGAAATTTTCCATGGGTTGTTTTACTTGAAAAAGTCTTTCTAGTTTCAAACTGTGACAGGTTCATCTTATGGAAATGTTTCAGCATAAAAGGCATGTCAAGCTGAAATTTGAGGAATACTGTAAAGATGTGTGACTCCTGTGGGTGATGCGCAGACCCACTTCTCAAAATGCATCATGCTTATCGTACACGTACATGTACATCTTCAGACTTTCATGTGAATGCACAAAACTTCAGTGGCATTAACCTCTCATCTAGATCTAGTAAAGATCATGCAGGGTTATTTTTGAAGGGCTGCTGTTGATGTGATAGCAGATTTATTATAAATTTACAAGCTACCCTTGTGAGTCTGTAGGAGCTGTGGCAGTCTTTTAGTTCATAAAACCAAACAACTTTCTCTACAGAATGACATTTTAAATGTCAACAAACTCATATTTTAGTACTGGAAAAGTCGTGGAAATTGGTTTCCACATTTCTCTGGGAACCCTGCTTTTAAGCAACTAATCTTTCTGATATAAATGTTTTCATTGGGGGTAATAAACTTCAAAACTTTCAGAAAATGTTAAACCAAACAGATACAGAAACATTGAAGTGTTTCATGTGAATCATGCTTATCACAGAGTATCTCCAGCAACCTGAAGGACACGGTCAACCCCAGGGACATGTTCCAGGACACCATTCACAACTTCTCACCGGCCTACCAGACATACATGCAGCAGGGCACCACGGATGACAGTGAGACGGCAGGACGGCGCAACGGCGATGCGGGCCCAAGGGGCTACAAGGGCAGCATCAACTCCAAAGGGGGAGGGAGTGGAGTCGGAGGGAGTGTACTGGGAGGGGGTATCCGCCTGCCCAGGTTCAACAGCAAGGCCAACCAGAATGAGAAGTCAGGCCTTCTGAGTTCGGATGATGAGTTTTGATTCTGCTAGTGGGGTTTAAATGGTAACAAGACCAGGAGAAATATGTACTGGTGTGGGATGTTGGGATGGTAAATACATTGTTGTGTAATTTAACTTGTTTAATTTGTTGCTGGGGAAGCCATTCATGTTCAAGTCACTCTGTGTTGAAGGCAGGGAGTGTTGCTCGTCCCCTTCAAGTAACATACATGTATGAGATAAATCTCTGAAAGATTAGAAGCAAAAACCTCTCATTGGACAAGCCCATCACATATTTTTTGGTTGACCAGGACTAATATATGAACATCCGGTAGTTACAATAAAGCACAGAAAGACAACATCCCGCCGAGCCGTAAATACATGTACATGTATATGTACATGTAGAACTTAATAAAATGTTTTGATTGTCTTGTAAATAACATTTTTCTATAAATCGACATAAGTGTTTGGAAATTACATGTAAGCACAATCTACTTATTTGCTCCTGGAAATTCCTGGGAAAATTAACCATTGCTGTATGTTGGCATGAATGTGGTAAAATAATACGAAGAGCATGGTCAAAGCTATTAGCTCCTCCTAAATTGCACTGATGGTCTTTATGTGAACTGGCAAGCTCTAAAATATTGTCAACTGCGAACATCCGAAATGGCCCATTTGTAACAACGGTAAACGATAACAGGGAAATTACAGGTTTCCTCACAGCATTTTATTTTCTTTCTGTCATTAACAATAAAGAAAATTCTCGAGTATGGTACCAACCAACAGAAATAACAACGAATCGTGTGTCAGTTGAGTATGGATAAGGTCACTTAAGACAAGTTGTCAAAATGGAGACTTGCTCTTCTTTCAACACCTGATTCATTGAGGATGAAAGACATCAATTAAGATGATGCTTTTATCAAAAATGGAGATTTTTGTTTGTGATGGGTATCACAGAAAAACTTGTGGTAGGTGAATTATATGTAATTGCTTGTTTGGCGATGGTGTTTAATTTTTTTCTAATGACATTAACGATAACTTTGATAAATGTCACAAGTTCTAATGAATCTGAAATATGTAAATTGGCCATTGAAGGAATAATTGGATGAACTGGCTCCTATTGAACTTGAGTTGTGCAGTTTGAATGCTTTAAGTGTTGATGATCTTGAGAAACTATGAATTTGTTTTTCATTTTATGGTTTTCATCTTGATAGAGAGTCCTGTTGTTAATTGAAAAATGAAGGACTTAAATTGCAAGAAATAATATGTGCCACGGGTTTAAATTATATTTCGGCATTTTACGTGTACTTAAATCTCCCCTGAACAGTTAACTGTTGTGTCTACTGCTTTCCTCAAACCTGAGGAAATAAAAGGTTTTTTAGGGATTTTTTGTGTTTTTTTCCCCAAAGTCACAAAGTAGGTGTGCTTCACAGTGCAACTGACTGCCTCACCATTGAATGTACATGTAGATCAGAAGATCTCTGCAAAGTGCACAACAAAGATATTGAATCCTCACAGCCATCACTTCAAGAGTTTTCTCTTTTATTTGGTTTTCCCCTCGGAAACAATGAAGCACACAGTCAAAGCTGTAGATGTGAAGAGGTGATGAGTGTATTTCAGCCAGACAGGGATATGACCCTACTGTGCAACAGATCGATTCTGACAGTTTGTAGATTGATGTAAATATCTTGATGTACTTAAAAATGTAGTTACAAATGTTTGGAAACGGGGTTGGCAAAGTGGCTGAACTCCTCGTGTTCTGTAAACAACATGTTTGTAGATTGTTTTGTTAGATGAAAGAACAATAGTGTAACATAATGTACAGAGACTTTGATATATCTGTACATAGGAAGAGTACATAGAAGAACTTTATGTACAAGTAACTCACTCGCTGGAGGAAATGAGCAACGGTCCTCACTCAAGGAAATGCCAGTCTAGGTTTTTTTTCCCGTCCTTTTTTCCCCCCATCAATCCTATGACATCGTCTTTAGTCTGTCTTAAGTCTGGACGCTACTGACGTTTTACATGTGCTTAGCTAGTCTGGGTGTACCGCAGGCTTACTGATGAGTCACTGGGAACAGTGGAGCACAGGAACTAAGATACCCCACAGTCATGACAAGGGTCGGCATGCACATGCTTTAGAAAGTGACTGGAAAATGACGAGGAGAGGTGGAGTTCGGTAAAGCTTTCTCTGCTTTCAGCCGATCTCTGACCAACACCTCCGAATGATGGAGAATAAATTCAGTCAAATATCAAAATTTCAACAGCTTGAATTCTTTGGGATATTGGATATGAACCAAGAAAAATGTTAAGGATATACAGTCAAAATCCGAAGGAAGAGAGTAATTTAGGTACATGTAGCTATAGAAATGAACCACCAGTAGTTTACAGACTCTAGTGTACATTTGTACATGTCCACTGTGTGTAAATAGGTAAATTAAATAGCTGAAAGTAACTGTACCTCAGTTGTACCTGAGATGGAAATCATGTTTTAGATGACAGATGTGGCGATCTTCATGTACATACCTGTTTGTGTTCATACATGTAGGTTGATGTGTGTGAGACCTTGATGCATAGTTAGTAAACAGCTGTGTTAATATGCAATGTGTATAGATGACTGTGCTATAAATTTTAAGTGAAGTAATTGCATTTTGAATTGAATTCTTTTTCCCACAAGGATTCTATTCATCGACCTTTCACCTTTTCTTTCAATTCACCCTCAATATACTCACCAAGTGCTAATTGTACTCTGCTTTGACCCCAATCCCTCAACTGTGAACATTCTTGCAAGCTACTTAATCTACTGATTCTCGTTTCTTTTGTGTTTTATATAACATGGAAAAAATGAGTTTTCGTTTCCCCATACTGATATACTCCAAACCAAACTTTCATTCATGCTGATAATTAATGTTAATAACTATGCAGTTACTAGACAGAAGTGGATTTATTTGCTGCAGATGTTCGCGGTCAAATTCAGTGCAGATTTCACCAACTTGAAAGGAGAAAAAGTCTGGGTATTTCCACAATGTAGAGACTTGGGGCCAAGAAAACATCAGGAGTATTGTACATACGTCTGCCTATGCAGAAAAGTTGTGTGCACACACGCACAAGTAATGCTTATTATGCCATGCCACAAATCACACCAGTTCGCATGGCGACTGGCCCTAGTGATGTCACTGATTGAGTCAAGTTTGTTAGAGCGCAGTGCATGGACCAAACATAAACTACAGAGGGCAGTTTTCAGCTTATGCGTGAAGGTGGCTGGTTTGCAGTCCTGTAGACATAGGCTGCCTGAGAATAGGTGCTGCTGGATGTAACACATGCACCTATATGGAAGTCACTGTCTGCCTGTGGTAGGCAGTCAATTCCGAAACAACCTTCAATAGAAAGGTAAAAAAAGGCAGTGGACTTGGAGACGGGAGACTAGACCTCATATCACAATACTTTATGTAGACAGTATCTGCATAACCTCTGAAAGTCGCACACATTGCCGTGTGTGCATGGTGACAGATCAATGAAGTCTGGTTTCTCCAGTCTAGAGGTACTCCCAACACATACTGAAAACAGTACGTATATGCAGATGTAAATGTAAATGAAGTTGACCCCACATCAGAGGTGAGAAGATCATGTCATTTCTGAGTGGAAATCATTTTTTTTTTCACTGTAGGTCCGTTTGAGATGTATTTTTTTTCTTCTTTTTTGTTTGGAGGACAAAATGTCCAATATTGTCAGGCACTGTAGTTAACTCCTATGAAATTTGAGGTCAGAGTAATTAGTTTGATTCTTTGAAATTAAACTTGAATCCAGGTGAAATTACTCGAAGGCCATCATTATCTGTTTATAAACAAAATAATGCTTGTATTTGCCAAAGACAATTATGAATTAACTATATCAAAAGAAATAATTGTATAAGAAATTCAGTGAAACTATTTAAAATGTCGAGTATTTCTTAGTCAAAGTGTACACAAGATCTAGTTGTAATAAGTCAAATGTAAATTTAGATTTTAAATCTGTGTTTATTTTGGTGATAAAAGTAAGAGTTTTCTATTTACATTACAGTTTAGCACAACAGAAATGTTTGTTTACCATACTTGCCAACCCTTTTGATATGAGGCAACAAAAGGGGTACCCAGTTCAGGTTCAATCCAGTGTATCCTACCTCTCTTCACTTGGCATGTTTTGATCTTTTTTCTTCCTGTTGCTGAGGATACAGGAAAGAGTTCCATGAAGCAGCGCCGTTCTTTTAAAAATAGCTCCATGAAGCAGCGCCGTTCTTTTAAAAATAGCCGGCAAGGGGCATGCCCCCCAAACCCTGAAAGAGCTCTGTGCATCCCCGAGTAAGGGTGCATTACTTCGTGGTGTGACTGACTATACAGTATCTCAGTGTAGGTGTTAATTTGTCTGCCTCTAGTTGGCTAACCTGCTAGATGGTCCTCAATAAAAACTACCCTTTTGATTTTGCACATATGTTGGCTTGCATGGTTAACTGGTTAACTACATGTGTAGCAAAACACACATTGCAAAAAGCACATGAAGTTACACCATGGAATGATATTAATTTTATGTGACACTGATGTCATTGTGTCCATGTGAATGAAAATGTGGCATAATTACTCGTCGGGACTGCATTGGAAGGAAAAGGATGACAGGTGATGTTCCATAATGTAATTTTTGCTCAGATTGAGTGACAAGATTTTGTTAACTCGTCATGCTCCCCAAAGATATTTTTGTTGTGGAGATATTCTCACATTAGGTTCAAAGAAATTATGGTGAAAGAGAGAGCGAGCAATGCTGTGTGCTTTTATCCATGAAAGGTCATTCCATTTCCTGTTTTTACAGTTCTATATTTCCAGTAGCATGTATGCAAAACACTCTCCCCAATCTAAGCCGAAATTGGTAAGTTTTGAATTTTGAAATTATTGTACCAACTAACAGATTGTTCAAAGTCCTCAAACTGACCTGGAGCTTTTTTTTGGTAAGAGTTGCATACCGAGTGTAACTGAGTTCATATGGATTGTGTGCTGTAGCTTCACTAGGAAGGTTGTAAACATTTTCCAACAATGGTTTTAGGATTCCATCAGCAATAGTGGGGTTGACCTCACAAAGATGGGTTTATGAATTGTAACTGCACTAAATTTACCAGCTTCAATTAACCAGGTAGCAGATTTGTTTTATTTTCCTTCCTTTTGTTGGTCACGTTTCATCACAGTTCATCATGAAATCACTGCACGTTTTACGTTTGGGTAGTTCCAGAAATTAGGGGTTTGTCCTTTTTTTTGTCCTTGTCACATCTGAAATATGATTTTTTAAGTTCAAAACACATTTTCTAATTTACAAGAGTGATGAATTAATGCAAATCACCTGCCAAACAAATAGTAGTAGTTTGAAATCAATTCCGGTGATATTTCCATGTCAAATAACAAAGGTCAGAAGTAACAGTGACACGAAAATGTCATACTTTTGGACCTCTAATTTCTGGAATTACCCCCTTTACAGTTAAACTGACTCATTGAGTGCATCTATTGACAGACCTCACACTTTGTTTCAGAAAGTATTTTCATCTGTAATTTATTGAACCGTTGTATGTAAATATTTTCTGTGGAGTTTTGCAGAATTTATGCACCACAGTCACTTTTGGACTAAACCGAATGTTAGTCGTAACAAATCCAGGCAACCTGCCTCTTTCCAACAAAACCAACTTTTTTATACAACTGACTTCCAAACTTCCTATGTAAAAAATGGAAATTATGCACCACCCAAACTGTCGGGGGAAAAACTTTCTGTTCTTCATAGACAGAATCATAGTATTTATGAATAAATGTGAATTGCATGCAGCTACATGTATTAGCAACATCTGGTTTTGTTTGTCCATTTCTTTGGTTAACTTTCACGTGACCTAACTGTTATACATATAGTAACAATGTTAATCTGAGGGTAGAACAGTAAAGTACATACTTGTAACAATGCCAACGTCATTTCCCATGAAAAAAATCTTAGAAAAAAGTATAGTATAATCAATTTTAAAGACACTCAAATAGTAACTTAAATGCTCAAGTTATTACATACCTGTAGACCCAAAACTTAATGAAGTTACGCTTTATTTGTATGTGCACTTTCCTACGGCGGCTGGACAGGTTGTATCCCACCTCACGGGTATAGGGAAACTGTACGTGTAAAATGAAGCGTGACGTCCGTACGTTACAGGTCTATTAACAATTACAAGTTATGTCGCCACAAAATCCCACCAAATTTTGATGAGGTGTGTCAACAATACAGAGGAGTTTATTGCGATCTGTGGCATCGGTGATATTTCCAAGTAGTTTATAGACACTAGACAGTTTCAGTGGAGGGATGTACAGGTCTTAGCCATCCGTGCCGAGGGCAGCACAACCACAGATGACAAGTTCGCCAATTCCTGGTGGGAACTGTCCAGAGTATTCAGAGTTACTTGCAAGTCCATTTCCCGGGTGTTGTCGTGGCTGTTGGCTAGCCGGAGCATCCTCTACAGCCACAGTGAACACACTCTACAATACGGCCCTTCAAAGACAAACGACAACCATGGCAATTAGAATATTATCATGTGGGCGGCAAACAACACTGATATTGAAGGACACCTAAACTCAAACGACATTTTTGGCTTACGAGTTTTTGGTAAGTGCCTTTGCACCCTCTGAGAGCAGGATTTGTGATTCTCTTCATTATGCCAAACAGTGCACTCGGAATAGCTGATGTAACAATCTACCTTCACCACAGCCCTGCCCTAACTTTGAGGGTTACTGATACATGTAGCTACATCAATAACTAGAAAAAAACATAGTTGGCCTAGAATTGTCATTCCGTCTACTCTAGCTGGAAGCAATTGTCCATGTTGCATTGAAATTGAAGGATGCAGGCCTCTGCGATCCAAATCAACAGATCTTTGTGCTTATGACATTCTCACCTCTTCCAGTTTGCTCTTGGGGACGCGGCATATGCAATTGGTGCCAAAGTTGGTGTCTCTAGCCTGAATGCAGCGCAGACAGCACAGGTTCTCATAGCCTTGCTTCTTCCATTTGGCTATCAGGTTCTTGTCGGCGAAACCCTCTTTGATGCAGTAATCGTACAGCTCTGCCAACGGTAAGACAAATTACAGGAAATATATCAAATTGCAAGTAGAGGGGCCTCAGTAATGTAGAAAATGCTGGAAGAGAACTAGTGCTGGGCAATTTTTTTTCAGGAGAGAAAGTTCGAAAACCACATGAGTAAGTACATGTACAGGTAGCTAGTCGGGCTTGAGAGAAAGAATAAAGCATGCAGCAGGTGGCACAACAGCTTTGCTTGCTTTTTCATAACAGGTCAATTAACCCAGTCCGATTTGGGCTTCTATCGGCTGCCTTTGTTAAAGGCACTCATTGGTACATGTACGTGTAGATAGCAGGGGCAGATTTTTGGTGGTCATAACTGTTTTGGTTGTGTCTCGTCTGTGAATTTCAGTTGGGCAAGAGTCACGTGTTTCTGTGGTACCCACATCCCCATTCAAAAAGAGGGAAGCAATTCTTGGTTTTGAGCACCAAAACACACTCCAGGCTTACCACGACTAATGGCTTTTCTCTTATAGAAGAGGTCGTACACATAGCGGGACTTCTGGTGATGTATCTTGAAGACAGGCCACAAGGATTCAACCTTACGTTTCCCTTCATGGGTCTCTGTTTCAGCTGCAGGACAGAAAGTGTGAATAATACAAAGTCCACAAACATTCCGTTAGTCCCGTCAATTACCTTCAACTACCCACTGAAATGTCTTTTTGTTTGGAAAATAATGCCTTATGTGTGGGGCCCCACCAAAAGTCTCCATAATTCCCGCAGTAAGTACATGTACAGTGTACTTTGACCACAATTTGTCCTTCAATAAACTAGTTTTTTATGCCTTCATCTCGCTAGCTGAAAGTTTGACTAATATACTACATAGAATAGTATTATCAAGTACATCAGATGTAACCAAAGCAACAGGAACGACGTTCCCAAAGAGTTGGATCGGTTGTAGTAAAACTTATGTCAGCAAAATTCGCACAAGTACATTGCAAATGTCATCCACTGGGTATCGGTAATGCCTTACATGTACTTCTGAAAAAGCTGCCAGTTAATGTCTCTCGAATGAGGAATTGTTGTTTGCATTAATTGCTTTGGTGTAGTGATGCAGTTTCAGAAAAAACAAACACATGTATTTGCCATAGCTCAATTTTCCATCACTGTCTCTTTTTCTTTCTCCTAGTTTTTAATTTTTGTCAATTTCATTTCAAGTTACAGTGAGGCATGACTTCTTATTCTTTAAATAAGTCATATAAGCATTAATACGAGTAACTGATCTGATTTTTACAAAAAAAAAGCTCTCTCTGAGTGTATTTTTGAAAAAAACAAATTGCAAAATACAGTGCCCCTGAATCCATGCCCATCGTCGGCAATGCAAATCGTAAAATATAAGGTGCGCAGTGCTTTTTCAGGCTCCGTATTTTTGATAACGCCCTCAGTAGTTGGCTAAAGTTGCCCGAAGTCATCATCAGTGCCGCGCCCGTGTCGGACGTCCAACACTAAGTCAGTGAACAGTGATCATTTATTCATTTTCTAGACAATGTTTTGTCTGTAAAGTAAAACATTATATTCCGCAGACATTTTCCCGAATTCTCACTGAAAAAGCTTTTAATTCGCCCATACATGCAGAAATAAAAATGTTGAAGAGATGATTGATCATTGACAGTAAATTAATGTCTGTGCATAATTTCATTCAAGAGTTTCATGAGCAGAAAGTTGAGTGCGCGAATATTTGTATGCGCAAATTTAGGGTACTCCATGATACGTGACTAGCCATACCGTGGCTGTACTAGATTTGATTTGACACTTTATAAATACACTACTCCAAAAAAGTTAAGGACCATTTTTTATTTTGCTTTTTACTTTTACTTTTTTTGTTTACTTTTTTATATGAGATATTTTACTGCTGAAAATGTGCATTTAATGTTTTGATGAAACAAAAGACTATGAGAAGTAATGTCAGACAGAATCCTCTGTCATGTCTGTATTGCACAATTTGTCAACAATTCTGCCAATCTATCGGCCAATATCCTTTTCTTTCTTATCAAGCTTATGGTAGTAAAGCTAAAGATTTTACAAAGCATCCACCACACCAATTGTGTACAGTGATCAGGCATGTCAGGCGATCAACATGATCGAACAGATCGACCGATGCCGATCGCACCCATACCCTAAATCAAAAATGTCCACATCGATACAGTTGACTCGGTATGTTCGGCGAGCTTACCCTCTCTCATTTTCTGCTCAATTTCTTCGAGTGTTGGTTCAATTAACTCCCATCCTTCGGGTGGTGCTTTTCTAGATCGCTTTACTTTAGGCATGTTTCCTTTTAAAATGAATTTGAGAAACAAAATACAGGAAAACTAGGAACGTTTCAACACGTCAAATGTGATTTTTTTTTTCACAGATTTGAAAAGATTGCGCCACCAAGTGTTAAGTGTTTGTCATGCATCATGCGCCAATCAGGTCTAGAGGGCGCTATAAGATTTCATTAATGTAAAATAGAGGGCGCCCTCTAAAAACCTTCTTTGCGCTTGATAGAGGGCGGTATTTCAAAATATCAACAGCAATATTAATGAGCCGGGGGCACTTTTTCTGAAATCAAGAGATTTTCCATCAATAGGGGGCGCTGTTTGTCAAATTATCGGCGGTCTTATCGACTCAACAGAGGGCGCCATTTATTAACTGCAAATTTTTTTTATCAACAGGGGCGCTGTTTCTTAAATCAACAGAGGGCGCTGTTTCTTACTCGGTAATTGGCGCCCTCATTGAAGGGATGCTTCATGCATGCAGCACTCCGTTGATTTGGCCGATACTGGAACTTGGAAGGAAGCATTTATTAGTGTATTTTATGTACCCAAATGGAAGATTTGTGAACGTAAGTATACGTATTATTCCTAATGGCATCCCTACTCGACAAGCATTTCATTTATGGGACCCCATCCATAACCATTTCCTTCCTGTTATATCTTTACTTGGCTCTACTGAGTGGAGCGATTTTGAACGGGATCGTCAGTCACGCTCCGGCTCCACGCCTGTACAAAGACTAGATAGAGTCACGATCGTAGGTCAACTCGCCCCCTAGCCAACTTGCCCCTTACCAGCACGCCCCTAAAGGGTGCACTGCCCAATTCAGGGGAAATTCTTTGGCAGGCCGAGGCGCTCAAAAAGTACCCCTACAGTTTATTTGGAAAAGGGGAGATTGTGTGGCCCAAAAATTCGTGCGATTGTGAAAGAATGGCCCAGAATGAACTCCCTAGATTCAAGGGCTCCCATCCCAGGGCAAAGCATAGAAAAACGCCATTGAAAAATTGTCCCAAGAGCCTGAAAAGGTGGAGGGATGTCATTTGAAAAATTGCCTCTGACAGACTTGGGAACGTTCACTTTTTGGAAGGTGAGTTTGTTTTGGGTGGATAATTAACCCTAACACTCCTCAGTCCTCCAACAGGTGAAGGATTTAGGAGGGTTAGGGTTAAAGATTTCATTGGTTAACCTACTAAAAATTGAAAATCAATTGAGAGCTGAATGACCCCACAACACTTTGTTTTTGTTTGAGAGGCCTGAGGGACTTCGGTTGCCCGCACCGGGGCTGCAAACGTGGTCGATTTGACATTGTCTTCAATGGA
>NW_019091764.1:23395-34761 GCF_001949145.1 Acanthaster planci | reverse complement strand
AATAGTACCATTGGAGGTGTTAATTCTAGTACCGTTTCCACTATTAACACAGACAAGATTGTGTTTGTCCATTACATTTTCGATGATATTACCATTGGCATCAGTCATTTTACTTCCCCAGAGGGAGTTGTGGCTGTTAAAGTCTTCACAAATAATAGTATTCTTACTTATATGATTTTCGATGTCAGTTAAAGAATCGTCCTTCAAAGTAAGACAAGAGTTATAAGCATTAATAATTTTTAATTTACTTTTATCACTTTTATTCACTTCAAGGACTTGATACTGGAAAAGGGAATCTTTGTCAAAAATGTTTTGAACAACAAGGGCTTTTTTGGTAAAAATAGCACATCCCCCGCCAGAGGATTTAAGGATAGGTTTCCTGTCACATCTGTAAATGTTATATCCAGGAAGATTGAAATTCTTACTTTCTTTAAGCCATGTTTCTTGTATACAAATTATATCAGGTTTGTCCTTCCAGTCATTTATAGCATGCTTGAGTTCATTTCCATGTGCATTCCATTGAAAGATAAAGACCATGAGGATAAGATTCATGTTTATGTTTGCTGACTTTCCCCTTTTGACCGATTGAATGTTTTCAATGCTGTTTTGAAGTTTCAGTTTGTGAGGACTTAGCAGGGGCTCCTCTGTGTTTGGTTTTGGACTGAGAGGATTTCCTTTGTGTCCCCTGCGGGGACGCACCAGTGCTTGAGGATTGTGTATGAGCATTACGTTTTCTCTCTTTGTCTGATGCCTGATGTGTTTTGGTTGATTGGTGGAATAAGTGATTAAAGAGAGACTTTATTTCTGATTCCCTACTTTCTTTATTTTCAGTTGACTCCCAGATAAGTAGTTCTATTAGCGAGTTATCTGCCAACAAATATGGTGAGATGGGTTCACAGTTTGGCTAGCTACTGATACATCTTTGGTTTGAGTAGAAACCTTTCTTTTGGACGACGGTTGTAGATTCTGTCTTCTTTGTTCACTGCTGACATGTACATTTTGTGTATTTTGTGTGTTCGCCCATGTTTTGTTTGGAGTCCAGGTTTTCAATTTAAGTGCTGGAGAAAGTGTGTCAGGCTTTTCAGCATGGACAGTGATGTCTGTACGGATAGACTTCGCTGCCTCAGCGTAGGATATGTTGTAGGTTACTCTAACTTCTTGGATTTCCTTTTCTTCTCTCATGGTATCGCAACCAGCATAGGCAGAGAGGCTGTTTCCAGTTTGTCCATTTCTTTTGAAAGTGAGCCTTCGTGCATCCATGACACCGTCTTTTTTGCATTCCTTGAGGATTTCTTTATCAGAGAGTTCAAGTGGTACTCCAGAGATAACACCTTTACTTTGTGTTTCTGATTTCGCAAACTCGGTTGTAACGGACCACTGTCCAAGCGTATTGATTCTTTTAAGTTTGTTAGCCTGACCAGGTGTGTGTCATTTAACACTGATGCCACCTTGGTTGGTTTTAGTGACATTTTTAATGATGTTCGGTCCAATTTCATTGAGAGCTTTGGCTATTTTAATGGGATTTATCTGAGCAAGTTTGATATCTGGAGAATTTATGATTACAGTGGTAGGTTTGCATTTTCTTGGGACGAATACGAATAAGCATTTACATTTCTTCTCTTTTGGTATCGAGAATAGGAACTGTTGTTAGACTCTTTAGAATCTTCACTTGGCTTTAATTGGTTTCGCTCTTTTTCTGGACATTGGTCTCCATGAAGTTTTTGGCGAACTGACCCGAGCTTCCATATCTTTGGCATGCTCAGTATTTTTGTTATTGCTATCTGCATTGCTATCGTCGTCATCATTTTGGCAATCTTGGGCTTGACTCATGAGAATGTCTAATGTAGAGCGTGGTTGGTTATTGTTTTGATTTCGACTATGCCTAGATTTATATTCTGATATCTGCTGTTGTGATAGCTGATCCCATGTCATGTCTTCCTCACTTTCGTCGGCCATGTTGGCCCAACGATGTAGCTTTAGTATGTGTAGTTAGTATCTGCAGATGTTACTGTAAATGGTCTGAAAAGCAGCAAGAAAAAAAAGAAACAGCAAAGCAAGCAGAGTCATGCAAGCATGAAAGCAAAGAAAAGATTGCGTATGGAGAAGGTCTCACCACTCGCACAGCAACGTAGAGAACACGTCCGTACCCATTCAAAGCTCAAGCCTCTCTCGCATTGTGAATGTATCCCTTAATTTTTATTTGATCACTTTGAAATGTTTGTTATTTTCTTTATCATGGTTTCTTTGACGTGACTCGCGTGACAGGATAGAAATAGGGATTTTTCATATCCTTTGATTCTATAAGCATTTCCTATGAATGTACAAGTGTGCTAAAGTAAATTTTCACTGAACGAAAAACTTAATACTCTGACCTAATCCATGCAAAGGTTACATTGTGCCAAGTCTCTCTTGTTGTGAGAAACGTTCTGAAGAAAATGTGACTCTCGTGACACAAATTTGTGACTCGCATGACACAGTAGCGTTTTACTTTTTTATTATAACTGTAATACGAGTAAAACAATTCAAATTATAATATTACATTAATAAAAATGATGGACCTGCAAATAAGAGGGTGAAAACTGCTATTTATTCCTTTACTTTGGCAAATTTTGGGGTGGTATTTAACGCAATACACCATGAATGTGACCTGTCACAACAAAATGAGAGTAAAGTCGCATCCCACTCTTTCCTGTTTTGAGGGTTCAAAGTTTATATTGAAGTAGAGGACAATTTTTTTGTTTTTTTGATATTTGGAATGATTAACCCACCTCCTATTTAATTTCAAATATTTTGCAGAATCACATATTGTAAAATGTCATTTTCTTAGCAATTTTGACGATAGCATTATTTGTGCCTGGTCTTAAATGTTGAAACAATGTCGGGAAGAAAGACGCAAAGCTGCAAGAATAAAGCCACATTGTCATCTTATACATTTAGCCTAAGTGTTCCATGTACATACATGTACATGTACCAATATCTCAGTTTTTGAAAATTCTGACTTTCAGCTCATTTTGTGCTCACAGGTCATATATTCATAACAATGACATTGAGTAAAACTGCCTCTGAATTTAATTGAAGTGAGTGTCATGAATTCCACTATCCACGATTATTTCAGAAAAACAGTTGTAATTTTTGGTTTGTCCAATGCTTTTTCTTTTGCACTTTCAATGATCTCCTCATTGAACTGCAGCTGTCCCCTATTCATCAGGTTGGGTTGTGGCACTGTGCACAGTACATGTATATCATCTACTGGCTACCAAGATTGGGTGTCTGAATATATGCTTGCCCGTCTTACCTACATGTACATGTATTGTGCATACATGTACATGTGCCCATCATCATACTTGCATGTATTGTACGTGTAATTGACTGAGTTTACAAAGGAAAGAGCTGCAATTAATGATGCAATTGTACGGGAATGTACACGTAGCTACGGCATCATTTATTTGGTAAAAATCTTTCATTTCATTATCTGATTCAATTTCATGTTTTCACCATGAAAATTACACTCAATTTCAATTCCTAGCATGTGACTCGCCTGACATACATGTACAGTGCATGTGTGTGACTCGTGTGACACTCTTGACAGAGTTTTTTCTACAAGGAACGCAAAGCAAATAAGAATATTAACGCTTTTAATGATAGACCTCAACTATATGATTTACAAATATCAAACACTAGCTGAATCCCTGTCTAGTTTTTAGTAATCTAAAAAAATGGTCAAATTTTG
This sequence comes from Acanthaster planci, assembly GCF_001949145.1. Next base: position 31,031 of record NW_019091764.1, on the reverse strand, counting down.
TGACTCGCATGACATATTTTGAGGGAGTTTTCAAGATGAAAACCTGGGAAAATACAAAAAGCATTTGAAAAAATTTCTGATGTTTTATCAAATAGACTGTAATAGCTACCTAATGTATGCAGATAAAGTAAAATCATATGAATGAGCTTCAGTGACTTTCTAAGTTAGTGATTTGTACCCCTGCCCCTCCTTTTTGACCACAAATTTCATCCATATTCAGGAGACTGTAACCTAAATAAAAAGTTCTTTGATTTAAAAGTTCTTTTGAGATGTAGATGGTTTCAATATCCATCTTATCAAATAAACTGAGAAAAATTTATTTTTGTCACTTCAATTTTTAAGTTTGATGATGACCCTTACACGGAATGGCTGTTGTCACATGAAGCTGAAATGAAGAAATTTGATGAGATAAGTCGGAAGCAATACTCACTTCAGACACCCAATCAGAAGGAAGTGCCAGATGTTCAAGTATCCTCTCCTGAGCCTGTGCTGATAAGTACCGTCGTGTGGAGAACCTAGGCCATCAACCACTCAAGACCCTCCTAAGCAAACACCCCCTGCAAGGAAATCTCCTCGAGGAGTGCTCACACCAAGGAAAAAGAAACTACAGAAGAGACTTGCATTTCTGTCGAAATCAAATCAGAAAATGAAGCAGAGGCATGTTGAAAGTCTGAATGCGTTGAAGACAAAGCTCCTGACTCATGGCAAAGTGAAGCACCTAAATCAGGTCATAACAAGAAAGCAGGCAACAATTGTCAAACTGAGAACTCAACTTCGGTTGAGTACTGTTGCAGAAGAATTAATACAAAATAAAAACAAGCTTGCTCGGGTTTGATGAAGCTATCGTCGATCAAAGGGATTTCAAAAAAGTAGGAAGTCGATTGCTACTGAGGCTTAGGATGAAGTTGTGAGATTGAGAAGTCAATTGAAGTTGAAGGCTGATGAGATAAGAAATCTTGAAAATGAGAAGCTTGTCTTGCAGGAAGAAGCAGAGGCATTGCGAGCAACAGGTTCCACAGTTTTGCAGAGAGAGGGGAAGATGTTTCCATTCAACATGCGACTGTTTGTGTATGACTCGTTAGTAAACCATGTACCAACCAGAAATATACCACCATTAACTGATGCATTTGCAAAATGGATGGGCATGAAAATTGACAGCCTACCACACAGGAGTACAGTGGAAATGATGGCAAGAGAGTTAGGTATTGTATCAGACTTCCAAGTGGCTGAAGTACTTATGGAGCAAGACAACCTAACAATAGAGGGATTTCACATTAGCGCCATCTGCGCATATCTGCATCGAAAGCGAGGCTCTCTGTGTTGAACGCCCGCAGAGTCCACACAGTACATGCAGTATCCGGTTTGTAAGTGTGACGCCACGTCAGTTTAAACCACGCGCACTGCACAAGATACATGACCACCGCAGGTACATTAGTTCGCGGTTAGTTGCCGTTATTTTTCCTTTGATTTTACGTGTCGAGTCATCCTGAAAGACTCTACCATAAAAATTTGCAGCCTGGAACGTCTGAATTTAACATACCTTTATGTATTTTGTGTCTTGACTCCTTACTTTCAATCCTCTGATCATATTAAGAATTGAAGCTGACACGTACAGCCTTGTTTTCAAATCCGGAAGTGCTTAGATCGACGCTAAAAGTGTCGTATTGGAATCCCTCTATAGGATTTGATGCAACAACCCAAGAAGGGCTACATGTCAGTAGCATTCATGTCACCAGCGGTAAAGCTTGCCACGTTATTTCTCTTGACCCACTGCCTGGGGGCATGGCTACAGATTATGGGCAGCACATCACAGACCCTGTCAAGCGTGTTGCAGAGGTCTACTGTGCCTTTCATGGGACAAACTTTGAACCCGTTCGATGTAACATGGTTAGTCATATTAAAAATACTATGACTGACTGAGTGGCCGTGAATCATGCTACCATTGTTCGTCTGGAAGAGACATGGGGGAAAAGCCTAAATGAACTGAATTGCCACCTCCACCCCCTTGAGACAATTGCTAGCTCTTCAAGATCTGTACTTAAATCTGCTGAGAGTGGAAAGGGCAAGCTAAATGTCCTAAACCCGAGCGATACCCTCTCCACCAAGAAATATTTCTTTTGGAGATAACCTTGAAGATGATAGATAAGTCTTGAGGGTTTGCATGGTGAAGAGGTATAATAGAAAGTAGGTTTGCGGTAGCACCATGGACGTATCTCTTTTGTGAGTATTTGCGGTTCTAAAAAGAACCAGTGGTACTTGACGTTTCGAGCAGTATGAGCAGTATGCTCTGCTCGTCATCAGGAGAATGCTCGTCATCAGGAGAATTTGAGCGTTGTTCCATCAAACGCTCGAAATTGATCAACAACCTAGCCTTCCTGAAACGATGCCATGATACCAACATTTTGCCTCCTGGCCTTCGTGTCCGAGATCCCATCCGGAACACGAAGTCTCAAGGTATTGTTCACCAGTACAGCCTAGCCCTTCTCCGACACCGCATCCAAGCCACAAGATTGACCCTGGCACACCTAGACAGACAACTTTCCACTGCACAGGATCATGTCGCTACAGCGGTTTCGACTGAAGACTTCACCAAGATCAAGAGAATGGCAGAGAGTGTCTGCCGCCATGTCTTCGGGTCAACTCGCTGCCGACAGATCAAGAAATTCAGTCGCCTCTCCAAGAACCAGAGTAAATCCCATATTCCCAGTCGGACTATAGGATCTTCTATATCCTCATGTCCATACCCTACTAAGCCCCACCTCCATTCACGAACTGCGTTCACAAGGCAAACCGTGGTCAACCTCAGTCACCGCCACTTGTCACACACGGAATCCAGAGTCCTTGCCCTCGGTATGAAGTTCACCTTGGTCCCGCGGTCCCCTCCAATAGTAGACATCATTCAGTCCGTTGAGCCAGCCCTTCGCCACCTGAACAAGAGCGCTGCAGACGATGCCCGCCTCCACATCAGCCAAGCCCTCAAGAACCACAAGCCCGTCAAGCCCAACATCTCCAAGACCGAACAGCAAGCCATCAAAAGCCTACTAAGAGATCACTCCATCCACATCCTAACTGCAGACAAGGGGAACGCAACTGTCGTCATGGACAAAGCTGACTATGACTGTAAGGTCCCTACCAGCCCCTTCACAAGAACCCCATACCTTCCATCCAAAAGAGATTCCATGCTAAGCTCCTAGCCTTCCAATGGTCAGACAAAGTCTCCATGGCCCTATACCAACAGCTTCGACCCTCCAGTACAAGATGTCCAAGATTTTTCGGCCAGCCCAGGATACACAAGACCGGTATCCCACTCCGACCCATCGTAGCTTCCCGAGGCGGTCCCACCTACAACACCACCAGGCACCTCACCAAGATCCTTCACCCTCTGGTTGGCAACACCCCACATCATATCAAGAACTCTGACCAGTTCGCCCAGTTCATCGACGGGTTGTCTCTACGCCCCACAGACATAATGGTAAGCTTCGATGTGGTCTCTCTCTTCACTAATATACCCACATCTGAAGCATGCACCATCGCCAAGGATAGGTTACTTCAAGATCCCTCACTCAGCGACCGGACCAACCTCACACCACATCAAATTCCATGATCTCCTGATCAGCTGCGTATCATCTTCCTACTTCCAGTGGAGAGACAAATTCTTCAAGCAGTCTTCAGGAACCTCCATGGGATCGCCTCTATCCCTGGTTCTGGCAGACCTGTTCATGGAATATTTGAGCAGACAGCCCTCTTCTCCGCGGACCTCAAGCCTAGCGTATGGATCCGGTATGTGGACGACACAGCCCACAGCCCACAAGACCTCCAGCTGTTCCTTCAACACCTCAACAGCCAACACAACGACATCCAGTTCACCATGGAGAAGGAACAAGACAGACGCATTGCATTCTTGGATGTTGAGGTTTCAAGACTACAAGATGGCACCCTGTCCCGCACAGTGTACAGGAAGCCAACACACACACCGACCTCTACCTGAACAACCGGTCATTCCACCACCCCCGCATCATGGCCTCCGTCCACAGAACCCTCGTGCGTCGAGCATACAACATCTGCGACCAAGACCACCTGCAACCGGAACTCCATCACAGTCAAGACAGATCAAGACCCTAGACCCCCTCCAGACCAGCGGGTCTCCTATACCCAAGGTCAACCCATTAGGCACATTAGTTCTGTCACCCTCCCCTACATAGGCAGTACCTCCCACATAATCCAGCGCATCCTTCTACACCGTGGCATCAAAGTCTTCCATACTGCCCCCAACAAGATCCAAGCAGCTCTCCAGTCTCACAAGGACAAGCAAGACCCCAAGACCAAGCCAGGCGTCTACAGGATCCCCTGCGAATGCGGCAAGGTGTATATCGGCGAGATCTCACTACCAGACTCAGTGAACAACGAGCCCACGGAAGACAGGGGGATCTCGAGAAATCTGCCTTCATCAAACACTCCAGCACTGAAGACCACCAAGTCCACTGGCAACAAAGCCATCTCATTGCCAACATACATGTAGAACAATGGCATCCACGCCGTGTTCGTGAGGCAATTGAGATTCACAAGAACAGAACAGTTCCGCAAGACACAGGCCTCATCATCAGTGACATCTGGCGCCCCATCCTCAACCCTTCTAGTTCACCTTATGGGTCATCTGTACCCTTGGCACCCTGCCCCAGTTCTTCCTTTAGTCTGCGTATGGGTCCTCGAAGTTAAAAAAATTTTTAAAAACGGCATTCTCCTGATGACGAGCAGAGCATCATGCACGAAACGTCGAGTACCACTGGTTCTTTTCAGAACCTCAAATACTCACAAAAGAGATACGTCCATGGTGCTACTGCAAACCTACTTTCTATTATACTTGAATATGATGATCAGCTGAAAAGCTTCAGCAATGTCCCGTTAACGCAGAGCTATTTGTTGATATGATGAAAAGTTGTTTGGAGAACATTGGTAGCGTGCTTGAAAGACAATACAAAAAGCACTTCATCACAATCACTGAGCAACTTAGGAAAGAAACAGCGTCAGCATCTCTCCATAACATTGATGCAGAGGAAGTAATACGCATGTTTGGTGCTGCTAAGGATCACGCACCAAGTGCAACAATGAGCTACATGTATTTGTCATCCAAAATTAGAGCCTAGAAGAACAACAGTGTATCTTGACAACCTGGAAGAAAAGAAAAAAAACCAAATTGATTAAGCTGGCTGTGACCTTGGGAAGGAAACAAAAAGAAAACACATGAAAAAGAGGTACAGAAATCAGGGTCGAAATATCTAAACGGATAGCTGTTAAGCTAGAAATGAAGGGAAAAAGATTGAACGAAAGCTAAAGACCCCAATTCTAGACTTGGTATATGACTTTCCTGAGTTGGATGCAAGTGTCCAGCAAAATGTTCAAGATATTCTAACAGGGGAATTTGTTGGCCGCAGGATCTTGCATATTTGGTATGATGAAGACAGTGGAAGCAAAAACTGTATATCAATGCCAAATTGAAAAGCTCCAGAAGAAGCTAGGAGGGACATACGTTATTTCATACTGGAATGATGCTGCAAGCGATACCTACGATGATGCAGTGGAATACGACATCACAAAATACGCCCTTGCCGCTGACCTTATCACTGAGGATGTGATACTACACTAAAACCTCCATACCAAGTACAGGTAAAACATAAGGGCATTACATGGATGTGTGCAAAACATAAATGGTCACCCTGCTAATTGACAAATTAATCAAAATTGAACATCTATCATAATTGTAATGAGTAAACATTCATTGCAGTGTCTTATGTGAAATTTTGATGACATTCTGACTTGTAATAAGAAAGTTCTAATGCGCCATAAAGCATGCAGTACATAGATGTGCGTAAACCATTTATAGTCACTGCACTAACTGACAAATTAATCATTGTGTTTACTGATTGTAATTAAACATCAATTATCATATAATAAAAATGAATACCCAATGCAACATCTTGTGAAATTTTGATGAGATTATGACTGGTAATAATGAAGTTATAGTGCAGCAAAGTAGTTAGTGTCATGAAAACTCCAAAATACCAGTCACAAATTTTCTTTTGTTTTTCTTTGTTTTTGGAGGACGAAATTTTACCACCAATTCCCAGGTTTATAATGAATGGGATGCTCTTAATTTTTCAGCTAGAAAGATATCTATACATCATGTTAAAGCTCTTTCTGAGCTCTTTAAAATGGTAACCATTTCTGTTAAATTTGGGGAAGTTTAAATGTTTTGTCACATACCTACATATGGGCCTCTCCTGTGGTTTGCTTAGAGGACCATGTTTGCCCATAGAGTTATTGGCCAGAAACTCTACACGCTCGTATTTGAATAGGAGGAGGCGGTGAAAACTTTAAGTGCTGTGCATGTGTCGAGCAAAAACAGTCAGATTTTGACAGATTTGAAGTCAGAAATATCATTGAAGCCCAACAGTTTGATGTTGGCATTTACGGAAGCCAGTAGGTGGTGATAGAGGTATTTTTGGTGAGTCTTTGGAATTTTTGAGAACCATTTTCACCTAACTATATGTACAGGCGTGGAGCGTTAGTATGACGATCCCATCCAAAATCATAAAAAAGAGGAATACTAAACGCTCCACTTCAGTGGAGCTAATCTTTACTGCATATATAGTCGAACCTCGTTAATAAGAGCACTGTTAAGACAAGATTCTGCTTATAACAAGGAAAATTTTAGATCCCAATCCTTTGTTTTTTCATTGTTTTCATTCCTGATAATACAAGTTCCTGCTATAACAAGGTAATTTGCCAATCCAAAGGACCTCTTATTAACAAGGTTCCTCTGTAATTAAGTGGAAATAAAGAAAGAATGAATAAATGAATGAATAAGTAACAGTTTTATTGGCAAATCATGAAGTAACTCAGTAAGCCAGCTGCTGTCGCAAATGTTGAGCCATAATCTACCTATGGCACCCAACTCTCACCTTACATTTACATGATGTGCAGTGTCTTTAACAATATATTATTATAGTGGACAGTGACTATATCATGACCAGGCCTATATCATGACCAGGCCTACATCATGACCAGGCCTACATCATGACCAGGCCTACATCATGACCAGGCCTACATCATGACCAGGCCTACATGTACCTACTTTTCCTTTAGTACCGTAGTCTGAAAGTAGTGTGTTCAGTTACTGTCTTTGTGTTAACCCGTACAAGCACAGCTGTGTTCCATTTGACAGTACCGAGTAACATGATTTCTATTGCTTACTCAAGTCTGGTCCGAATGACCAACCTACCAAGATGGTTACCATGGTTACTTCGGGAAGTAGGCCTATCCCAGAATGTAATGCTTTAACAAAGCAGCTGATAGTCAAATGTTGGACAGGACTTCTTAAAAATAATTCAGATGCATACCGATGCTTAGAAGAATGTTGTAAAAACCCTCATAAAGTATGTACATCCTAAGAATTGTCCACCCTGGTCAATTTTGCATCTGTAGATGTGGGTCGCAAAATATGGAGGTGTCTCCAATATCTTGGCCCCATCAGATGAGGTAGTACTTACACAGAGAGACACTTTCATGCGACTTTTGAAAGTACATGTACATGCAGTAGAATGGCCTTCAGCATCCAACTATATATTTATATAACAGG
>NW_019091764.1:4288-23358 GCF_001949145.1 Acanthaster planci | reverse complement strand
GTCTTAACCACTCGACTACTGAGCTTGCCGGCGTCGGCTGGCGGGTCCGAGTCAGGTGAAGCAGCGGGTACCGCGAACTATTTTTAGATTTAAAAAAATTACATCTTGACAAAAGCATCCAACTACATGTACATACAATACATTGCTGTACGATCCTACATTCGATCACGTGACATCGATGCTGATTGGTTCCTTTCCTGACAGCAGCCATTTTCAACTTTACTCACCCTAGTATAATGAGAACTACCACTTGTAGTCTCATTGAAATCCAATTCAATCATCATGCATCCTAAAACAACGGATCAACCACTTGTTCCAGTAGTCAACATGACAAATCACATCATACTGTACATGTACATGTTCCTTTTTTCCCCACACAGGTTCAGCATATTATCACCCTTAAGCTGGTTCTCCGGGCAATTCAAAACCAAACCAGTATGCTTCAAGCTCCAGTGAGTAGACAGAAATTCTCATTATTCATGTGCAAACTTTCAAACTCCTTTTATTTAGATTTCAAGTTTTCAAATGCGAAAACATAACACCCACAGTTACGGACATTTGTTGTCACCCCAAAAATTGGTTAGTTTTTTATTTGATCTGATTACCTGATTACTGAACAACCCTAAAATACACTTATTTCAATCCACATGCAGCTTTTCATTAAAGTCCACATTCAAATTGCATTTGAATGACTTAAAGTATTTTTTTCTTGTATTCCATTTTTCTTCATGAAGACAAATAATCACCATAATGAGGAGACAACAGTGATGGGTTCCCTGAAACCAGAAAACTTGTCACCAAGAGCTTCTCAATAAGCACCAGGAGACTTCATGTAATTGACAGCAGTTTCCTTAAAATTTAAAATTTCCTGTAAACCAACCAAGCTTCTCAGAAGTCCATTATATTGTAAAGATCAGAAATCTAAACATTAGTGCCATATTGAGTTGTATTGTTTAGAAGGGTCTATACAGTGCTAATTTTGAAATACACCCCTGAAAATATAACTTTGTCTTTTGATTACCTTGTGTTCAACTTTTGTTTGCTCTTGTTTTCAAAAAAGGGTTTTGATTTTTGTTTGCTTGTATGCTATTGAGTATTTGCATATTTATTTTCCAAACTGTGATGTCATTCGGGGTACACAAGTGTAATGTTACATGACTTGCGCACAATTACTTGATTGATTGATTAATTTTATTTTATTTATTTATTTTGTTTATTTCATTTATTTATTTTTTCTTTACCCTGGGGAGACCTATCAGTGTCAAAGTACTGTTTTCCACAGGTGCCCAGCAATAACAATCATTAAGAACTCATTAATATTAGTTATAAATTAGTCGCCAAAGTCCAATAATACACAACACTAAAAACAAAATACAAAAATATGAGGCACATACATGTACAGTATATAATCAAAAACAACAAAGAAGATAATGAGAAGTTAGCACAGGAAAGTAACAAAACACCACGACTGAATTGCTGGAACTTTGCTTGCTTGAATTTCCCTTTCATTTGTTTAAGTAGAAACTTTTACTTTAATAGCGAAAATCCATCGGACAAAACATTTTTCAGAAATGAGCCAAATTTTGGATCATAGTTTGAACAAAAGACCAATGATGAATAGTGTCTTCCTGACGCACCTCACGACAATAGTACCATCCGTTGTTCAGGGCAATGTGAACCATTTTGAAATATTTCAGCTCAAAACCACCCGTCTCAGAAATGATCGATTTCACATGGTACACATGTACATGTACCCGCAAACCATCTCTCTGTCATTTGAAAATGCAAAGAAGGGTGCAGTTTTCAATGTGCTCGGCCACCAAGGGATCTATGTGCAAGTACATTGCCCCAAATCATTTTTCTTTTCAAATTTCTGGGGGTTTATTTTTTTGGGGGGGAGCAAAAATCAACTAAGCTAAGCAATTTTTATTTCTTGGTGTAATTTTTTTCACCAACTCTACTGAAACCAACCAATGATAACGATGATCTTCCTGGTGCAAAATTCAAATATACAGCAATTTGCGTTTTCACAAAGAGGCGAATTTGTCTTACATGCTATAGCGTTAGCAATAAAGGGTAAAACCACGGGTAAACTCGTTTTGCTGTAATTCACGAAGAGGCATATTTGACTCCAGAAATGTATTCAATGAAAAATTTGGCACCTGGCACGTGCTGTAGCAAGCATGCGTTTTCACTAAAAGACAAAAGTTATACTAATGTTAGCGTTTTCACAAACTTAAACGAACGTGTTTGTTTAAAAATAAACAATTTTAATTGACTTCTTAAAACATTAATTTGTAGTTTGTGTCATTGAAGACCTCCTTTTATGCTGCAGTGTGGGGTATGTCAAAGAAATGCTAAGCACTGGGTGGAAATAAACGTTTAAAAAAGAGACCAGATGCCATTTTCTCAAAACCTAGGTTTTACTCCTCGGCCAGAAATTTACCTTTTCGTGAAAATGCCGGAGCCGTGTTTAGTTCTCATACTCAGAAGAGCATGAAGTTGCATAGAAAGTAATTTACGTCCATGAAAAATTCATCGCTTGGACTTTTTAATGTCAAACATAAAAACGTTTTCTAGTCATGATAATACTGTAATCACACTGACCACTATATTTCAGCAAAATTTGAGCATGTCGTCGAAATTGTCTGGTTCAGTGTTATCGTTTGTATCTGACATTCAATGTAGAATTTTAAAGGAAATTTTAAAAGTATCTTAAAGAATAAATCGATGTGTCTGCATTAACTTATCAACACTAATTTTATTTGCTCCATCTTTTCCTGCAGCTCAGAGCTTGATTAACGTGTAGTACATGTACATTGCATGGATTTTTGTAAATTTGCTTTTTTTCCAGACATTTCTCTGTCTTGCCCATAATGCGAGACGAATCATTAAAGTTTTCAGATGTCATTTAACCTTATCGGCCTTCTCGGTATTTTTCCCAATATCTCCGCTGTAAATTTCTGTAATTTTCAGGAACTGAGCCTTTGGGAGTGTTTATAGATTTTTCTCCTTGTGGTCATTTTGAACACAAATTTTGTGAACATTGAACCTCTTGCACAGCACCATTTTTTCCCCGCCAAAGTCAGCCAAAATGTATAGTTTCCACAGTGGTGCTCAATGCATGCGGGTTGGCACGCGTGTTCTCTTCCCATTTAAGTCCAATGACCGTAGAAAAACTACATGTATCTTTTTGATTGACTTCAAATTTGATTGACGCTGATTCATTAATTGTCAGTTGTAATGATAAAGGGTGTGTCTATACATGTATGCCAAGTTTGGAGAAAATTGAGTGCGTTGCAGCCGAGTTTTTTAAAGTGGGAGAGCAATCCTCCCCCATCCGGCTGTTTAGAGGGTCCCCAATAACCAGCTCTGTCAGAGTAGAGTGCAAGAGAGACTTACATGTAATTCTCTAACAGAAAAGCCTATGATTTTTGTAGGATTGTATTTTCTAAAGTATTGTTTATGTCTCTCAATATCTTTGCCATTCTTTATGTAGGCCCTATATACTACGCACAAGTTATTTATTCTTTTGGCCGGAAAGAGTAATATACGTGAATGTAGCGCAATAAACTGTAAACAGGAAAAATTATCATTCGTGCGTTTTTGCCATTTTGTTGTGCAAGGGAAACTTTGGAAATTTAGCTCAATCTCCCCATATTCCGTTAATATAATGTAGAACATTTATATTCTCAACCTCTCTTTAGCAATCCAAGACAAACATTTGTTGGAATATAATTACATGTAATTGGCATTTTCCAGAGTTGTTAATGGCGCAATACGGAAAGGCTAGTTTTATTCCTGGATGAGAGATGATCGATTTGAATCCCGGGAAGACACCTTTATTAAGTTCCATTTTTTAAATTCAAATCATATATTAAAAATAGAATTCTATCTGAGATGTTTGTGGCCCAGTGCGAAAGCGCAGTGTAGAATGCTGGATAATCCAGGAGAGTCCTCTTTGTCACATCCAATTGAGAAATTCAATTTTAAGGGTTAAGTATAAAAAGAGATCTGTCTGTTTAGAGAAGTGTTTGTGGCTCAGTGCGGACGTGACGTGCTCGAAAAAGTGGGGTGCTGGGTTCGAATCCTGGAGAGACTTTTTTAAATTTCAATTTGCAGTTGTAAATGTAAATCTAAAGCTTAAGTTTTTAAAAAAGGTAGTGTCCTTCAGAGAGGTTTGTGGCTCAGTGAAAAAGTGTTGTGCTCCAAAGTAAGCGATGCCGAGTTCGAATCCTGGAAGAGACACCTTTTTAAATTCCAATGTACTGAAAAAAACCAAAGTTTAAGTAAGAGAAAAGCCTTAAACACATTGGGGACCCAAATAGCGGAGTAGTCAAGAGCACCGCCCGGGAAGCAGAGGACCCAGGATCGAATCCCAGCAAGGGCGGAGTGGTGGATAGAAATCCCCTACCACTCCGCCCTCTTTTTATGCCCTTCCCGATTTGGGGCCGATATTTCAGATGTTTTCACCAAATTTTGTGCTCTTTCCCTCCCCATTTTTATTGATATATGGACAGACATCACTAATGTATTTACGTAGAGGAATCTGTATGGAGTTTAAAGTTCATGAAAAATGTATTGACCACTCTTACAAAAAGGATTTGAGTAATGGGTATGTTGAATGTTATTCAACAAGGACACACAATTTCTATCAGTAAGGGTAACATATAGCTCTTTAATTTTCATAAAATGCTTCGGACCATTTAACACTTTTGGCATGTTTAAGAAAAACATACTGCACAAACATACTTGTGGCAAAGTTAAATCGTTTTGTTTTTCCCACAAATAGGTAGCTGAGAAGACAGCTCTTCTCAAATTGTACTTTTAAAACTTACAACTAGTCTACGAATTGGAATATTCATGTTTGGTACATGTATGTTCAGTTGAATGTTCTTAGAATATCAATAAGTACATTGAATTTCTCTAACAGGAGTAAGGGACTGTGTTGAACTCTGAGCTATCTGTTTGGGGGAACTGGTGCAAAAGTGATTACAGTAATGCAATTTTTACCCTTACCTATAGAAATGGTGTGTCCTTGTTTATACCTGTAAAAAGATTTTCTTAAAGGTATTGTGCTCAATAACTATTAAGTTCTGTGAACTATATCTGACTAAGAAGAGCTACAACTTAAAATACATGTATGAATAACAATTCTGAAGGACTCCATATCCTTTGACTACAAAGTGTCAAAATGTTACAGAACACTCCCAAACCTTAAAGAAAGACCCATTACAATTTCATCTTAAAACTCTACTGTGCTCAGTGGTAAAATTCGATTTGGGTTTTCAAAAACAGTAAACCCTAATTCGGTTCCGAAAAGACTGAATCACCGTTTTTTCCTTGTATTCGCTGTCTCGTGCACACACATTACATGTACAGGGCAGTGTATTGGGTTGGTCTTTAATGCCGATGCCTGCTTGTCACACTGGCAGTCATAACATGAAAAAGGTCTTTCAAATCTTGAAAGATTCAAAATGAAATTTATCACAAAGAAAACATGCCATCCATACTGCTCAAAACTTTATGCAGTAGCAGTCGTGTCGAGCACTTGGAATGTGTGTGCACAATGAATGCCTCAAAAATGGGGACACCATTATTAGGGTAACACGTTTTCTGTGACATCCTGGAGATTTTATTTTGCTTGCAGCAATGCCATAATTTGTTCTCTGTGGCAATTTCATCTCATGAAGCTGATTACTGTGTTATTGAAAACTTGAGAAAATTGTCATTTTAATGTGCACTTGTCATACCAGCCAAGATGGATGTACAGGAAGAGAGACTGAAAGATGACAATTCACTGAAAATATGAATTTCCAAAATACTCTGCATGCAAAATGAAATCAAGTGAAGCAAAATCCACATTTAAAACTTAATAATGAAATGTTGTTACATCAAATGTGTACAGAATTAACAAAAATATTTCCAGGCAACTTATTTTCACAAGTTTTACAATTTAAAATTAAGTCGATGCAAACTGTTTTTTTTTAAACACACTTAACATGTTTTTCTAACATTCAAGAGGGTTTTTACTGCTTATTTGGATTTATGCCGAGTTATTTCCATATTCACGAGCAAAAGTGTCATGTCATCCAAGAAAAGCCTCAATGTTACACTGCTTTGTACATAAAAAAGTCCTACATTTTTGTAGATTTTGCTTGACTAAATTTTCTCTTTTTTGCTGATTGTTGTTTACGTACATGGCAATAACCAACATTAAATCTTAGAAATATTTTCAGTGAGTTAATTTTGGATTCATGATTGGAAAAGAAAATCCTATGCAACACCACCCTCAGTTGTCCAAGAAAGCATGTTTAAAAAGGTACACCTTTCAGTGCATTTTACCAAATGGGAGTGTAAAAGAGTGTTCATACACAAGTCGCAAAAAAACTTGCGTCCAAGACAAATTCATTATGGCTACCCTTTCATATGGGAAAGATGCAGTCTACTTTCATACTTGTAGGTACTGCACTATCTAGTCATGATGTGATATACAAGTGATTGCCGTCCTTGCTTCGCCCTTAGGGGCACATGAACAATTATCGAATTTGCAGCCCATGAAGATGATAATCGAGAACGAATTTGCTGGGATCAACCATGGACGTAGAAATAAGCCAGGGTAAATCAAAGCCATTGAAATAGTGCAAGGAATCATAATGTGCATAGGCAATACATGTGTACGTGTAAGTCAGCAAAATGATGGCTCACAGCACAAGTCGGCATTCACGTAAGTCGTCATAATTTCTTGAGTCTTGAGAGTGCTGACTCAGCCAGAGTTTACTGTAATTTGAATTCAATACTTAAGACTACACCTCTTGATTCAGGGCAAGAAGTGACACACCGGGAAGACATGCCCAGCACCAATAAATACACTGTTTTCAGTGGACACGAAGTGCACAAAGGAGCCGGTCCATTCTTGAGATGGTGGTCGCTATGCAAAAGCTTGCCCAGAATCACAAGGTACATGTATAGCAACAGTGTCTTTAGTCTGGGGAATTCAATTTTTTTTAATCTTTACGTGCAATAACTCAGTGTAATACCTCAATGTACCAGTTTTATTCAAATTTAACCAGCAAAAGACTACTTGGTGCAATCAAACTGTAAGGGGCATATGGCGTAAAGTGGTTGTCAGTGGTAGGCTTCCGTAGATTAGATTAGGAGCATGTTGTGAAGACAGGCAAGGGTTTCCATGACAACTGTTGGTGCATGAATTTTCCTTGTAACTTTGCAGAATCAGCGTAAAAATAATGGTGATTAATAGTGATTCCTTATTAATGTATGGCTTACTGTAGGCGACAAAAGATGTGATAAGGTTGCAATGCTTCAATGCTGGTCACGTGATTATTAGCCTGCCAAACTGCCATTTTTGCCAGCCCCGCCAAAGACGTGCTCGTCCTAACCGGGCCATTTTCAAACCATTTTTGGCAGTTTCAACGCGAGTATTGTGTTATAAATGTTCTCAACAGTTAAATGATATGTATTGTAAGTGAAAGGATCAAAGGGTAGATTATTTTTCTTCTCTGTTCGTATTTGTCACCCTGTGTGGCATGGCAAATTACACTGGTCATGCATGACAGGAAGCTGTGTCAAAGATGCACGGAGATTACCAGAGTTTTGGATTATTGTTAATTATTCATACAGGGGAGTGTCCCATGTTATAGTTTTGAATGATTGTTACATTTAACGATAAATAGGCTTTCATCTCCGGCTAAGATGGCTGGGAACTGTTGAAATTTAAACTACGGAAGCCGAGAGGTGCTGTGGTTTAGGTACCGACTTCCTTTGGGTGGAAACCCTTTGAGCATTGTCCACTGCCCTCCTTATTACTGTTAGAGTGTTTCTCATTCCATGATGTATGGTGAACGATGTTTGTCACAAAAGAGAAATCACAATCCATATATGTGTACATGTAGATCAATTGCTGATTTGTAGGCCACATACATGTACACTGTATTGGCCTAGTCATCTTGGGGGACTTTAATCAGTTTGATGTCAATCCAATCTGTTCTGGAAACAATATGAAACAGGTCGTAACTGATCCAACCAGAGAAAATGCTGTATTGGATTTAATTATCACGAACTTTGACAATCAGTATAAAAACCCTTTGACTTTGCCACCAGCAGTTCAAAGTGACCGTAATTGTGTGATGTGGGAACCTGATATTATTTCCTTGAAACCTAATCACTATCACACGTCTGTTATTCACCCGATGAAAGACTCAAGTGTACGATCTTTTGCTCAATGGATTCAAAATCAAACATGGCAGGAAATAATTAGCACCAGCTCTTGTCAAGTTAAAACTGATATTTTTTATGAGATGATCAGTAAACATGTTGATTTTTATTTCCCCACTACAACTATTAGAAAGTATCATGACGATAAACCCTGGTTTAATGATCAAATTAAGAAAATAATACTGTGCAGACAAAAAGCATTCAAAAATGGAGATAGAGTCAGATATCATATCCTCAGAAACCAGGTTACTTGTCAAATTAGATCTGCTAAGCAGCTGTACTATGCTGGTCGAGTACGTAAATTAAAGAAAATTGAAGATGGCACAAAGAAATTTGTAACCTACATGTAGTTAACATGAAGACTATTGATTTATCTATTGACATCGATGGTATTGATTCATGTAATACTAAACTCATTGCTAACGTCATTAATAATTATCTTGCCAACTTTTCTCAAACCCATGAGCCTATTAATTTGAACAATTTACTTGCCTATTGGCATAGTATGTCAGACCCTCCTGAAATCTATCCGTGGGAGATTTATAAAGAACTTAGGAAGATTT
Organism: Acanthaster planci; assembly: GCF_001949145.1. Next base: position 14,560 of record NW_019091764.1, on the reverse strand, counting down.
CAGCGAGTAAAAATGGCAGTCCAGACAACCTGCCTGCGAAAATCCTTTAAGACTTTGCTTATGAATTTAGTATTCCAGTTTCTAATATCTTAAATTCGTCATTTAAGCAGGGTGTTGTCCCATTCCAATTGAAGCAGACTAATGTTGTTCCGATACCGAAAGTTCAACCACCCACCTTGCAGAAATTCAGACCAATCTCTCTCTCTCCTCTGCTTGCAAAGGTTGCTGAAAGCAAATGGGTTATCAACTCAATTAATTCTAAATTGAACTTCAGACATTTTAGCAATCGAAAAGGTATGTCCAGCACTCACTGTATTATTGATATCCATCATCATTTAGTCTCTGGTGCAAATAGACCAGGTAACATTGGCACGTTAATATTAACTGACTTCAGCAAAGCATTTGATACAATAGACCACATGATAGCCATAAACAAACTTATTAAGCTTGGAGTTTCCCCATCGGTTGTCAAATGGATTGCTGATTTTCTTACAGAACGTCAACAGAGGGTCAGATATAAACAGTCCTTTTCTGACTGGCAGACCTTGTCTGGGGGTGTTCCCCAAGGTACTAAACTTGGCCCGGTGATTTTTTTATTTGCATAAATAGCGCACTTGATTCCAGTCATAATAGATGTTGGAAATATGTCGATGAGTTGGCCTTGGGGGAAAATTGTTTGTTCAGTGAGAGTGGTAATATACAACATGATTTTGATATCTTATATATCAAGAGTTATCGAAGAGTTGTGGGTTTTCCTTGAATCCTGCTAAATGTCAAACATTACAGCTCATTTATAGAAGGTGAAGTGATAAGTAAAAAGACAAGAAAGAAATGGTCGGCTTTAGCGGTGGGTGGAAAACTGAGAATTAATACCATAGAAAACCCAAGGTGTCAGGAAATGAAAACTCAATCCACATGCTGACCTAGGTGGGATTCGGACTCGGGTCGCGGAGGTGGAAGGCAAGGAAAGAGCTACCACACTAACCTGACTCCCCAAATTATTGGCACGCTAGCAAGCCATTTACCGCATACAAGACAATATGGGTTCTAGGATGGGCCTTGCCAAGTGTGAAATGACAGAGAAAAGTTCCCACTGACAATAATTGTCGCAACAGAAGAAACTTGTGAAACCAACTTGTTATCCATGGGAACCACTGTTCCTGTAACTTGGAGAGTTCTTAAATTCAGGACTACCTTTCATAACTATAAGAAGCCATTTACATCTCCCCAACGCAAAAATACATCTTGAAAATAGTTCGCGGTACCCGCTGCTTCATCTGACTCGGACTGGCCAGCCGATCCCCGGCAAGCTTGGTGGTCGAGTGGTTAAGACGTCTGCACTAGTAAGCAGGAGGTCGTGGGTTCGAGTCCCACCCGAGTAAGCTTGTGACTTTTTTTGTAAGCTCTCGGACAAGCACTGAGCATACAGTGTTTACTAATACCCGGTATATATGGTGGGTAAGGGCAAAACCCGTTATATAAATTAACATCTCCCAACGCAAAAATACATCTTGAAAATATAAGAAGCCATTAAAATTGACAATTTTCGGCTACCCAGCAAAAAAATACGGCGCACCCGAGATTATTTGAAAATAGATAAGCAAAGCACTTCAATTTGTATAAAACTAAGATCATAATAAACCCAAAGGGAAAATGGACCTTAAATCTCTCTACAAGCAACTTTTTGAACAAGTGACTTTGACGTTATGATGATATAATTGTGCAAATAGGTGAGCTTTGGCTAGGAACGTCTCATTCCTTGCTGCGTGCGTCCAAAGTCTGTTTCATGAACCTCACACATTCACGTGAAACGTTCTTCCTTGAGTGATGGCATGACAGACAACGTTGAGTGAAATCAACAAGTTTCCTTTTTTGTGTTTGTGTTTGTGTGTGTATTTTTTTATATCAGAGGTTTTTTCCATATTGCTTGAGGGTGACTGACTAATCCCATGGCACACAGATTTGCTACTGTCGCATCATTCTCCAACTCAGACACGGAATTCTGGTATGACAAGGGTCTTAATTCGGACATTGCCTCCGAGAGCCTACTTCGAGCTGCACACGAACCTTAAAGTGCTCATAAGTAGGCTGTGATGCTCCATTGAATTCATCAAAAAAAAGAGAATCCAAATAAAGTGACATAAAGGCTGCAGATGCCCAGAGCCCGCTATCATGAAATTCCAAAAATGCTATTTATATCCAACAGTGCAAACGAAATAAGATAGCCAGGGTTGGCGTTGTGAAACTAATGTGGCAAATGAAAACCAAGGTGCTTTTCGTTTGGAGAAGTATCAGGAGGCAGTCCAGAAGTAGATGTTTAGGCCTAAGGCCTCATCCATAGCATGAATGATACTATGAGACGTGGCGATCTGACGGCTGTAACGCATGCAATAAATATTTCGTAGTCCTCAGTATTGACATATTCGTTCAAAGAATCACTTATGATTAACCCTAACCCTCCTCAATCCTTCACCTGTTGGAGGATTGAGGAGGGTTAGGGTTAAAGGGTATGATTATGACAAATGTTGGATAAAGCAAAACAGCCAGGTTGGTACTTAGGACAAGCCTTGCTGGATAGAACTGAATGATTGGAACGGGCAGATAAATAAACAGTTGAGCCCATTTCCCGAATTCGTATTTGTTTTGGTTTTTGCCCCATCTACCAGAAGGAGGCCCAATTTCACCGTCCAAATTTTGAGAGATGATAGATTAGGGTCTAAATTGAAAACATACAAAGTTTGGTTCAGATTAGATTAGGGAATATTGAATTATGGGACTGTAAAGTTTGTGCACGTTCTTAAGGGAATGTCTCCCAAGTGACTCATTTTTGGAAATTATTCTTTTTTATTATTATTTAGTTTTGAATTTATTCATGTTATTTTTTTACTGTTTGGTTTGGCCTACACTTGATGTGTTTAAATTCGTTCGAGTGAGTACCTTTAATTTGGCTAGAATTATCCCGCTGTAACTGCAAGGCCTCCAAAATTGTTTTAAAAAAAGCTTCCTGACATGCTCAGATTAGGGGCAGGGCCTACAAGTAAGTAAAATACTTAGGCCTATAATGTTACTTACCTTTTAGTATTATATTTCCAAATAGGTCACTTGGGAGACATTTTATGGTAAATTTTTCAACATTAGGGAGACATCGGTCATTAGGGAGACATTTCAATGTCCCCCTAATGCTCCAACTATCAAAAGGAGGAAAATTTGTTCCGTCCACATTTTTAGTGATGATAAATTAGGGTCTGAAAGGAAAACATGCAAAGTTTGGTTAAGATCGGATTATGGAATATTGAATTATGGGACGGTAAAGTTTGTTTTTTTAATTTTAATGCAGAATTCTAACAATGTATAACCTTTTTCTTGCGTGTAAATACTAACACTGTAGCTTTGACTTTCATCGGCCTTCAGCCAACCAGCAAAGAGTCAGGTGGTCACGCGCCTGCACTCCAAGCTACATGGCAACAAACCGTGTGCCTGCCCAGAATAATGCATTGTATCTTGGAGTGATTTAAAACTCTGCAGTAATATTCTGTCAGATTTAGGATGACTGGAATCAAGATTAGTAGAATAAAACTTTCTGTGCGTGCGCAGTTACATCACCACACATGATGCACACAGCCTGATTTTTTTGTTCAAGACCGTGAGTTTGAGCACCGTATACTGACCTCTGCTTATCATCTAGCAATCAAACATAGTAGTTTTCGTAGTATATTAGGCTTTTTGGTGGTTAACTAAGCAAGCACTGCACTAGGTCATCAAACAAGTTTCATCTCAACAAAGTTACAAGTTTGCCACATCATCTACTGCTACAATCCTGGACAAATCTCGTTAGGCCTCCAGACCCCCTGTTCAATGTTGGGTCTGTGCGCACAGTTTGCACTCCTGCTGGACAACATTGACCGGGGGGAGTTGGGGAGGGGGCTGGAGAGCGTATGGCTATTACCAAGTGTCCCAACAAGTCTGTCCGGGATTGTAGATACCAGGGACCCCTATCATACTATAGAACTAAAGTTGATCATTCTGTCCACTGACGTCAAGTATAACTTGCAAAAGGAATAATAAAACCTACTGTTCTACATGTATGTAGTTGATGTTACTGGTAATTACGAGGATGTAACTGTGGAGCTAAGTTGTCGACAACACTTTTAAAAATCACTGTAATTTATTGATTTTGTCAGATTACAAATTCATTAATTTTGTATTTTAACCTCCTCTCTTTAGTATAAACATTCCTATTCACTTAATCATGATTTGTATAAAATAAACTTCCTCTTTTTGCTGTGGGCAGACCCAGTACAAGCTTTGACTTCTTGTATGATCTTGAATGTACACGTATTTCGAAAATACCAACACTTTCAGCATCTTGAAAGATCTCATAGATCACACCGAATGAAAATTCATTGGAGGTTTACAACAAAAAGTTGAGGGATCATATGTGTATTCATATAATCTAAGCCATTTCCACACTCCCATCATTTCAGGCATGAACTAGATTATCTTTTCAGACTTATTCTTTATACATTTTATTTAATGTGTGCTTGAGTCCTTGAGTCTATTCAAATACACATTATCTTGTGTTCCTTCACCACAGCATGGTAAGTGTAGCACAACCCTGACAGAATGCTGGAACATGCCTCATGGATAAGAACTTGAGTTTCTCCTGCGTCTACCCTAATGGCTGCATCAGAGCGACCTACATAAGGTAAAGATGTCAATGGCTACGTCTTCTGCTTGAATGTCCTGAAGTCTTGGATAATGGCATTGCAGATTGTCCTGTAAATGATTGGATGTGCAAATACACAGACTGTCTTGAATCTCTTCACGTAAGAGGACAATATGAAAATATGATCAGGCTATCTGTATGTGTAGACATATCTGACGGGATAAGCCACAGCGCTTGCCCCGTCTCATCGACTCTGGCTGACGTTTTATCTGTGCCTGCGCACAAAGTCTGAGAAGTGTGTGGAGGTAGAGTGTATGTTGAACTTGCATTTAGCCACTGTTGTTGGCCTCTTTTGGTTGCAAATATTGCGTCTTGGTTGTGTGTCTGAGTGTTGAAGAATACAAGGTTGCAGGAAGAAATATACAGTTCAGTGTTGGTACAGTACATGTACATGTATAATGAACACTGCTATAACAGTCGGGTATACTGAACATATACTCCTTGGCGCCTGAATTTTTTGTGTACATTTACCAAACATGGAAACTTTGTTTTACATAAAAGAAACATGTCGAGGACGAATAATAATGACTTGAAAGTTAAGGACATTTTTACTTTCAGAGGAACTACTGTCAGCACGGTCTGCATCGTTCATGGGCACATGTGTAATGCGTGAACGGATGGCTGTTGTAGACCAGCCACCGAGTACCTGGAGGCAGTACGGGCAGTGCTGATGTGGAAACGCTTGCTGGTTATCACTACAAAGGTAAAGTTTTTTACCTTGTAAAAAAATCAAAGTGGAAAGTACGTATGCCAGTAGATTAATTTTTGCCACTTATCTTACAGAAATCTTCATTACATAGTTTTTGTTTGCTTTCAATTGATAGTTCTCAACACATCCATTAAAGCTTCATGTTAGAAAGGGATACTAGCATGACTGAAGAAATGACTGAAGGAAAACTTGCCAACCTTTTTTCATTTGGGGGATTTGACTTCAACTGAAAACTACCCTAAAGGTGAGATATGAAAGATGATCATACCTTGAAGAAAATCCACATATTTCAGTGTTACCTCTTTTCACCATAACTTGAGTTTTTGCATTGGAAATGTTTGTCCCAAATCGTCATTCAGAAAAGATTGTGAGGCAGGTTGCCCCCCATTTGCGTGGGCCGGGCGGGGAATGGATTTGTGGGCAACTGGTAATCGCTTCAGGGAATTTTGCATGAATGCTGTTATATTGTTTTATTGTGTTCATTCTCGTGATGTTGCTCTGTATTATTCTAAGGACTCTTAAGTCAACAACGACTTTAGCTGTACATATAAATGTATATCGAAAGTACATGTAGGCCGCTAAATCTTGTCTTTTTTTCAAAAGTCAAAATTTTTGGCTGAAATTATACAGTCCACAAGTGGTAAAGAGCTTAAGAAGGGTGTATGTGACACATAGCCAAAATCAAAGTGCTGTTGAGTTATGTCAGTCTAAACGTCTTGATTCATTTATTGTTTTTGATGGACTTTGCAACAGCTTCTCACAAAATTTACAAAAAAAACAAACTTGAACACGGTTGAAAGTTGCATTGGTAAAATGTGTAAGGTTTTGTCTTAATATTTAGTTGTAATGAGCTGTAAAAAGTAGTTGGAAGATTATTCAGGTTCATTGCGCCTGTGCTTTTATTTGGTCCGTGAGATGCAATCCATGACAAGAAGCTTATTGGAATTTTTTTGTTTGGACAGAAACTCACCCACGACTGTACAGTACGTTTCACAGCATGCCTTGGACTTCATGGACGAGTGATCTCACTGTCTCTTCCAGGGCAGCTCCTTGAAAGAACTGATCATCAGTTTCATGGGTATGGTAAGGATAATGCTTGAAGTCCGAGTGAATCATATCAAATTTAATGCTTGGATACTGGGTTTGTGAGAGGTTTGGGGAACTAGGTGATTTGTTTTTACTGTATGGAGCCTACGTTGCAGATTGGTTAATTCCACTTTTCACTTATAATCGAGCACCCAACAATACATCCGAAAAATCACACATATTACCCGTGATTTATTCAGTAGTGAAGAGCCTGCATTTGGCACACTCAGAGAGGCTTTTTTGAATATTTAATCCAGTAACAATCAAAGCACAGTGTCCACATAATTATGCACGTCACAGAACACCAAAGACAAGTCCTTGGACTCAGCAATGGTGCTCCATATTGTGCAGACTTTCTGCAGGGGAAGTGGTTGGACGTCAAAAGATTATTAGAATACTGAAATTTTTATTATTATTATTGGAAACTGATCCTTTTTCCCGAATACTAAATTTTTTTGTTCACTTCTTCTTTGATTCTAGGAGATTAGGCTGGTTCCGGATGTATGCGCAGTTATCAAGGATGTTGTCAAGACACCACCTCTGACTGTAACTCTTGGTATGAAGATCTGTTGTTCTTTTTGTGAGTTTCATTGTTTATTTATTGAAAAAATTTTAGACTGTACTTCAGAATTTTCTGTCAGTCTATTTTTAAGTCAGCCTTTTCAAAGTACCTTGCATGGTGAATTTACAAAATATCAATGTGACTGAATGTAAACTCCTGTTGAAATTATTTCAGTCTCAAAGAAAATATTTAGTATTCAAAGAATTTGAATTTTTTGCTCACCCTAAAAACATTTCCATTTCCCAAAGTTTGTGAGATAATGTAAGCCTCTCATGTTCTTTTTGGCTCAGTTCCATGTATCAAGTTTACTTGCTAACAACTAATGATCATGCACTTTTTTTTAAAGGGCCAAGGAATTTTCTGACATTGACAACTACAGTAGTTCAGCTGTAAGTTGAACTGAGTAGTGTCATTGATACATATGCTTTACCTTTTTTCTATAGTTTGAACCGAATATGTGTCATCCTTGACCTGAAGTGGTTTTGACAAGCACAGCATAGATATTGAACTAACTTGAGCAGAGAAAAATTGGTGATGCTTGCTATGATGGACACGATCAGAAGGTTGGACAAAACCCTCCACAGATTCTCTATCTTGATTGGCCAAGAACCAGTCACATGGCTTTCACTTTATTGCTATCTATATCTGGCCTTCTTCAGTCCAAAAGAAGTCTACCTGATTCAACCAAGGTGCTATACCCACAGTTACCAAAGAACTATACTCATTGCCAGTGGCATTGTGTGCCAGTTCATATCGAGGTGCGCACTGCTTATTATGTGCATCCCAAAGACCGTGCACAACAAGAGTTTGGTTGAACTATTTTGTGAAGAGGTAGTTTGGAAAAGTGTTGGTAGATTTTCAACTAATTGTTTTTTCAAATTGATATCGTTTTTATTTGTGTATTGATCAAATAAATCAGTTATCAATTACATCCAAGAGAATCTGTGGGAGAGGTGTTAGAAACTAGTCTCTCTTGGTGATCTGTGGAATTTTCTAGTTTTCCTCGGCTTTGCTTCAGGAAAATCAAATGTTCGATGGATCACCAGGAGAGGTTAGTTATAATGCACCATTCAAAGCAGTCAATATTTGTTTGAAAGGAAAATAAAAGGACCTGATGCTATGAATTTTGAGCCACATTCTCCCAGTCATAAAGAAAATTAAGCAAATCTTACATATTTTTGGGTCAAGGTTTTATCAAAGGCAATCTATTGTCACTTATCAAAGATACTATGCAGCGTTTGGACTGAGACAATCCTGTATGAAAAGGGTAAGTCTTAGCTTGTGTCAGAATCAAATGCTGAGTGGCTATGGCTTTCATTCTTGCCATTGACACACTGCATTAAACAGCCACAGCAGTAGCCTTGTTTCATTACCTTCCTAGCATCTGACATTTGCTTCTTTTCACTTGTGTTTTTCTAGGTTGATACAACAGTAATCTTTGGGAATTGTCAGGTTACCTGAAGCCTGCCCTGGGAATGCAACCCAGTAGCCTAATCAGTGTGATGGTGCTTCCGATGTGGAGGGTGCTGATATGGGGTGCTCGCCATCGCTTGAGTCTTGTAATTTTGGTCACATTTTATCTTCATTCATCTCTTTTAAAAACTGATTAACCACTTCATGCCGGGGCATTTTTCAATGTTGATGATGCTGGGCTGGCATGACTATCATTTTTTCCATTTTCAAAATCCTTCAAAATTCATCATTTCATTTAATGGTCGTTTATAGCCGCACGAAGTAATCTTTAGGCAGCCAGGCCTGCAGCCTTGTAAAAAGAGCCGAGATTGTGCAGTGTTATGTAACTTGCTTTTTTCACGAACGTGGCTCAGTGCACTGCTGACCTCTTTTCAGTAGGGGCCAGATTAGCGTGCAGCGGTGCTGTGTGGCTCTTCGCTGCGGTGGTGGAGCGCTTTTGTCCCCGGTGGTAATCCGCTCGCTCTCAATGCCCCAAACCCTGGTATACGGTTTCAAAACAAGGCTGGATTATCACCATCGATAATTCCCAGCAGCCTGGTCTTTTGTTCAGAGTATGGTCTTTTGTTACAGGGCCCTGTTTTCTTTGTCCGAGTTCGGAGACCCCAGCCACACATATAAACCATACATCTCCGATTCCGGAGTCCCCGCAGGAAGTGGTTAAATGTCCTTTCACACAAGCACTAAAAACACAAGTCCTGTGTGGCGAAATTGCTTCAAACTGCATGGATATTGTGTCTCTTGAAAGTGCACCCTTGTCTCCAAATTACACAAGTCCAGCATGTTTTTTGCATGAATTGAGACCTCATTCATAATCATCAGTGAATAACCCATGCAGGTATCACTGGGTAAAGCGTGCATTTATCCTTAGGATATTTTGTACTGACATCCATCATGCTCTTGCCATTGTGCAGAATAGCAGGTCACTATGATATTGGCATTGTGTTCCCATGTTTGGGGGGGGGTTGAAACCAGACTTATGAAGTTGGAGCCTTCCTTTCCCTTATAACAATTATCGTCTGGACCCGTGAATGGAAACAAAATGATGAATTATTGTGGGCANGAAAGGTTTTCTCTTGAGCCAAAATCAGAAAAAAGGAACAACATACTCACAGCAATTCCAGGGATCGAACTGGATATCTCACACTTCAAAATTTGACGTGTGTTATACTCCATTCACATGAGAAATTGTTTATGTTATAAGGCAGGCCTACCATTTTGGAGAGGTATAATCTTTGATGGCAACAAAGTTACCTCTAAGTGGCAGGGAAGATGTGCAGCCAGTATGGCTTCTAGTGAGTCAGAGCCAAGGACTCTGTTTCATTGATGTTTCATCATCATTGGTTTCTTGCACAAATGTTCATGCGTAAAAAAGCAAGTGCATGGGTGGGAAAATTGCTGAAAATATTGCAGTACCAGTTATACTGGTAAAAATGTGGCAAAACCAGGAACGTTTATCAACGTGCTGCATATTGTAGCTATGAAAAGCACATAAAATGTTCCCTCATGTGCTTAAGCTCAAGCAACTTGTACAACTGGGCCATGATGTCTTGAGACATCTGTGTCGGTTACAGGACAGTGCCTCAGGTCATTGTCTTATCGCAGTCCAAAGAAGGCAGAGTGATTTCCCCTCAATGATGCTGTGGAATGGCCTCCTGGGTCATCTGGTCTCATACCCAGTGATTATTTCCTTTTATTTATGTATATGAACTTCATGAT
>NW_019091763.1:65745-79422 GCF_001949145.1 Acanthaster planci | reverse complement strand
TGGTGTAAAAAGTCCCCAGCTCCGCAGAGTTACAACGCTAGCATCAAAGGCTACAAACTAGCACATTTCCACGGGTAACTTCCTTTTGAACTTGTCAGGTAATGAAGACACAGGGTGTGCACTACGAACTACTGATGATGCTGACTGCATGTCTCTGTGTCTAACTTCATAAGCATGCACTCTGCGTGTGAACAAAATCGTTGTGCATCCAGCCGAAGTGAACGCCTGCACCAACATAGCTGGCCAACCCTAAACAATGGATGGAATTCATCTAACAGCTCAAAGCATTGGTAGGCCTAAAGATCTTTTGTTCCTTTATACAATGTGGACAAAACTGGAGGGAGGGACGTAGTTTCTGTTAGAGAAACGACTCAAAAGGTAGAGATTATTTAATTCGAATGGGCTCGGACTCCTCGTCCATTCGAATAAAAGAATCTCCACTTTTTCATCGTTTCTTACATTATCTTTAAGTTAATTTTTAGAGGGGTAGATCAGAAAGCCCGAATATCCTTTCCAACTTTGTTTCAGCGAATGCTTTTTGGCCATTGTATGAGCCTACGTCTCGTCGTCAACACCTGGATCTCTTCCACGGCTACATATAGCCCCCCTGCAGATAAGCCTACGCTGTTCAAGTTAACGCAGCTCACAAACACATTTAAAGCAACAGACAAAATTGGAAAACAGTTGAAAGCGCCCCAACATGTTTCAACTTGACACAGGATTTTACATGTATTTTGTATCATACGTCAATGGGCTTCTACTTTTGCCATACACTGTATTTTAGACAATGGTGGCCCAAATAATATTTTGAGTCTTTTTTTTTTCTGGACTGCCGTCGAAGTCAAGTTTCCCCGGGTGGTTTTGGCATCAGCAACAGGGTGGTCAGTCGTTCCCCGCCCCAATCTCTTCTTGCATAAGCGTGGAAACGCGCAGAGAGACAACACCAAGACTCACAAAAATTTCTCTTCGGGAAAACTGGCAGACTATATTTATTCGACATTTCACAGCCTTTCCTTAAAAGTCGTAATTTGTCACTTATAAAATATAATTACATTAATATGACAATGTAAAGATGAGTTGTTCTGAGAACGCGTCTTCGGTTACAATGTATATAAATGAGGCACTGTATTTAATGACTTTAAGTGCACTTTTGTCGGAAATATTTCAGACAATTTTTACCTTTAAAATACAGTATCAAAGACTTGCGTGCAGTCGAAGTTCCAACCAGTTTGGGTCTTCATATCGCCGGAAAACTAGCCTCACGGAATATATCTAATCCAACTTACCATCCAGCTACAATGTACGCAGAAAATACTCGGTACATGCACAGGATGCATACAGTCTAAAAAAGGACGTCAGATTTCGTCTGTAAAACGTCAGTTTCACTAGGTCTACCGGTTTTGAAAAGGCAGACACATGTAGCATGGCTTACAAAATTACAATAAACAATACATTTCCAAAAGGTGGCAAACATTCTAACTTCTTTAGGAAGGCAGGGGTGTGTTAGAAAATAATACATCTACTACTAATGCTCCCGAAAAACTGAGCCCGTGCAACAGAGATCACGATATGAAAATGCTTTTCGTTTGTGTAATGACATGTACCCTTCATAAAGAGAAAATAAGAAGAATTTTTGGTGAACGAGTCCAAAGTTAAAAGTCCCGTTCACTAGCGTTACAGTATAAAAGCAAACAGACACTTTAGAGGCGTCAGAATGGCTTTTTATAGCATACACATGTACTGATTTACACATACTATCAAAACCATTGCTTATCGTTAATTTATTCCGAGAAAAAGCATATATACAAGTACCTTGTTCAATTTGCATGCTCAACCAAGCTTTGCACACACTTTGGTCACAAAGATGGCCAAAAGTTGGAAGGGGGCTACATGACAATCTGACCTGTTTCCAAATGTGGAATGTATTCGCATGGAACTCCCAAGCGAAACGATACTGCACTTCAGAAAAGAAAGAAGCATTTTAACAATTTAAATATAAAAAACAACAAAAGCATATATACTTAAAGGCAAATATTTTACAGCATAATTCATGTACTAATTTACACACTACATCAAAGCTATTGTACATCATTAATTTATGTAGAAATGCATTTTACGTGCATATATTCTGATTATTTTCCCACGCTCTTCGTAACCTTGCTCATACTTGTGGTCACATATACAACCCAAATTTGGAAACAAGTCAAACCATACGAATCTATACTCCACTAAACAAAATAAGCACTTAAATAGTTTTCAAAAACAAGTACTGGTTCAAATCTTTTCTAAATACTGGCCGAACATCAAATATTTTTTCTTCATCCTCGAATTAATCCTTACGATATAGCTTATTTTTTTGGCACGTGTCACAAGCTTCCAGGAATACAATGTAGCTACAGTTTTTATACCTGTATAGTACAAACTGCCATTTAAATACCCTCAACAGTGAACCAAGTTCATAGCACGTAGAGATGTATGTACCACAAACATATTTGTGCATATCTTTGGATATCTATAATTACAATTCTAATACCAATAACAACATATACATACATGTAGTACATACATTTTATAACGATGACACGATTGCCATCCTTCAATCCCCCCACAATGCCTGAACTTATGGACGTTTCACAATGGTGCCCCTCCAAGACTTTGCAATGCGTTGGCAAATCATAATGCGCGAAATCTTTACTTTGTTGGGGGCGCTTTTCAAGCTTTCATGTTTGGAAAAGTAAAACATTAAATTAGAAAGAGAAAGTTCAAGTAAAAAAGTGGAAACATTACAATTTTTTACAACAGAAAACAATCATGATGGATCACGTAGGGACACTAATTTCACCTTCAGACTACGTGTGTATAACAAAACAAGAGACATTTTCAATAAAAATGTTTTTAAGGCAGAGTAAATCATATAACAAAATACTTTGGCTGTTCAATAACACCTGTAGGCAGCAAGAACAATGGCTAACAGGCAGGTAAATTTTATTTTATAGGCTTCATGAAGCAGTTTGTAAGTTGATACAAAGACAAGCCGAATAGCATGCAAGTTCCAAATGAATTAAAATTACCAGGAAACAATTGCACTTGAGCAATATTCCATACAATAGTAAGGCAGCATTTGATAGTAAACCTGGCAAAATCTCCTTGCGAAAACTGGAGATATAGAGGAGGCATGAATCTTAACGTAAGTAGATTGCACTTAGCTTTCCCTGTGCCTTCAGGTCGTCTTTTATTAAAGCAAGCATATAAAAGCTAGTACTGGAAAATTAAAAAAGAGCCCTAGCATCACACTACACCGTTCGTAAATTGTTGAATAGCAGAAGTACATTAACGTGAACAGTACATGACTTTGGTACAAAATATTGCACTTGTGTATCACCATAGAGCTACAACCCAAGAAGCATCATCACATCTTAAAAGCAGCCTCAGATAAGTGTAAGTACAGAGGTGCCGGGAACACAGATGGCTGGGCATCAACGGATGACTGGGCATCAACGGATTTCACCCACAGCATATCAGTGTATTCCTATCAGTGTATTCCTATCAGTGTATTCCTATTAGTGTATTCATATCAGTCATTTTCCAGATTATTGCTCCCTTTGATTTCTTGCGGCAGTGACTGGATAACGAGTACTGATGAGTGAATCTAACATAAGGACCACAGATGACTTTGGAAGTTCTTGCTGGAACAAACGCTGAACATGTACTTCGAGTTCTGAGTTCAAGGACGAACCCCAGGAGCATGCGACTCCACCAAGTATAAATGACACATCAAGGAGAAAGTAAAAACCTGTCTAATATTCAGTGTTGGCAAATTTCACAGCAGTGCACGGGTTTTCAACTGCCATCTTTCAATGAAAATACATGGATAGGATGATTGACCTAAAAGTATTTTCCTCTTAACAAATCCGTCTTGCGGAATAAGTATATCCTGATCAGAATGTTTCAGTGACACTGAACAATGAATGCAGGAGGAAACACATGAACATGTATATAAATACGCGGTATCGTCAGCAGGTATCACCAAGTGATACATCATTTGGGTTGGAGTATGAAAAACAGACGTGCTCTCAATGTCTGTCTTGGGACACCATTTTCTCTCAAGGTGATCATCCCAGTTTTGTCTGATGAAGGTGCTGTGTTGACTGGATTAAGTCTTGGAGTTGATGCTTGTAGTAGACGGGACATCTAGGGATCTTCTGGATATTAAAACTCATGTAGGATTGGTTGAGCCCTCTGTTGGTACAGAGGTATAAATGAATGTCAGGCAATGCCCAACATGCAGAACATGGGAACCCTGAACTGGAACCACGGAGTTCACAGCTTTGATTCCATTTCTAAAATCGCATCTCCTGATCTGCCTACGGCCGACCCTGATGACGTGGATGAAGCATCTGCAACACCTCTTTCTGACGTTAATTCATTCTTGCCATCAACAAAAAGCTCCTTGAGATTCGGCTTTTCCTGCCGGATCTTTTCAACGATCATGTGTGGTATACGTGCATCCGGGTTTTCATCTTCAGCCAGGGCAGATACATGGATACACTGCAGATTATTCATGTATTGCAAGATTTTTTGGATGAAATCGCAGAAAGGTTCAACGGCACTAACATGAAGAAGATGCAGTGTCTCTAACCGTCTTAACAGCGGCTCAACTTTCGAGATCTTCTTTGTAACTTGTGAAAATCCTTTGCCATCGACTTTGTACAGAGACAGCCTCAGGTCAACAAGGTCTTTACAAGCAGAAAGCCGTAGCATTGCTTTCTTAAAAGCCCTGTTGTCCATTTCCTTGTTGAAACGGAAATCTATCCTCTTGAATTTTTTAAACTTATGAAGAGCGTGGACAAGGTCACGAATTTGTTGGGAATCAATAATTGTCCCCAAAAGAACAATGGAATCGAGATCTTCCAGTTGAAGGAGATATCGAACAAACTCTGATGCTGATGTAGATGAATGGCATTCACCATATTGCAACTCTGTGATCTCTTGTAAACCCCAGGAATGGATGCTACGAAGGACACTTCCGTCCGAAAGGTCAGAGGGAAACCTAGGTAGATATCTCTCTCTTGATTCTAGTTGTCGTCGGACTGCAGTCATACGTGCAACCGCTTCACGGTTTTCACATGCAAACCGTGTTTCATCTCCAGCTCTCAAGTTTCCGAAAGCTCCGGGATACAAACTCTCAGTACATTCTCTGAACTCATCCGGAGTCTGCCTCTCAAGACGACACAACTGAACACACTTCAGGTTCACATTCTGCTCATTATCTCGTAGGCGGTTCACGTTCTGCTCATCGTCTCGTAGGCGATTCACGTTCTGCTCATGATCTGGGTGGTAGGCATACTTCATCATGTACGCCAAACATCTGAGCCTGCGGCCAGACATGCCAGTGAAGCAAAGCCGTCCTTCAGGAAAAATCTGAGCAAATAGATCATTTAACCTGCCCTCCATCCTTCCTTCAAAATTGATTTCCAAACAAACGTCAATGAACTTCTCCAGCTGAATCCGATCTCTCAATTGATCAATGACCTCCCTTTCCTGGTGGATGATCCCAGCCAAATGATTCACAATGGTGTGAGCAGTATCATGACTCTGTGAACTACATGCAGCAAAGACCAGCAAGTTCTCAAACTTTTCAACATTACTGCCATTTATTCTAGGCAACCACTCTTGGACATTTTGGGCCATATGCTTACTTGCACAAAACACTGCAAATACTTCCAAGACAAATTTCAAACTACCATCAGCATTGGTCCGCAAAGTTGCATCTTCTCTATTGGAATTCCTTCCTTCAGACTCTTGGAAAAGCCCCATTTTGATTCCATTCTCTACAACACCATTTACGAAATCCCTTTTGGGTACCTCTGCTGGATTTTCACAACCGTTTATCATTCTCGATAAACACACTTTGCCGCAATTAATTGCAAAAGCTGTTTGGGGCTCAGTGAGCGGGCCTGATATACCAGAGTCACCGTTGGCCAAGTTGTTATCAAGTTTCCCGAACATACATTTTAACGCCATCACGATCAGACTTCCAAATGTGGAATGCAGATTGAAAGGACTAGTCTTAGATTCCAACGAAATCAGGGAATCCAAAATGGCTGGAAGTTGTGTTATGTTTGGAGACAAAATATCTCTTTTTAAAAGATCTGAACAATTTCCTTTTGAAATCTTTCCTAATTTCTGTGCGTAACTTTCTTCACCTGAATGTGGATCAGAAAAACCACCTATTGTAACGTGACGCAAGTCACAGTCTCTACTCATATTTTGTGCTGAAGTTGCATTCGTAGTGGTCATCACCAAACGACAACCAAAGAGGCCTTTGTTTCTAACATTTTCTAACACATCTGTTATATCATTCTCACCGTTACAATCGTCAACAAGAATTAATAAATTGGAAAGGTGAAGCCGAAACCAAACATTTCTTTTTATACTTGTCAGTGCATTATCTAAATTGCCAACATCTGTTAGAACCCCTACATTTCGATGCCACAGCTTGTGTTTGCTCTCCATATGAATACGTTTCAGTTCACGCAGCAATGTACTTTTACCACTGCCACATTTCCCTTCAATGACAACATGCCATGGTCTAAGCTCTGCAATACCATTTTCAAGTATTTCACTTTCTGATATGAGTCTGCATCTTACCGGTATACCTTCACATGATACAGTTCGCTGTAAATTGAAGGTTACATACGGGAGTTTTTCCCTCCTCGGCTGCACAGCTGGTCTCTTCAGTCTTAGCACCTTGATCTTTGAACCTTTGAAAAAGAAAAGGGTTAAGTTCATTTTGGGATACTGGCAATTTTTTATTAGAATCAGGAAATAAAAGTGTCCAGTTAGCTTTTGCACGAGGATGTTGGCTACCATGCAAATTCCATCTACATGTAGAGGATATTTTACACAGAGCACTGATGCCGAACAAGGCAGCGAGGGTTTTAATAAAGAGGTCCCCAGGTCAGTTCATGCAGAATCATTGATGCTTTAGATTTTATGTGGGTGACTGCCTAATTTCAAAAAGAAACTGTTTAGATTTTCAAATCCAATGGGAAAATGACAATTGCTGTACTCACTGATGAGAACGGACATGTTCAGTGCCCATACATGCAAATTACTCGGTACATGTGTACATTCTCCATGTAGTCTTGGCTCAAGACCTGATTTGCCTAACATCTGCTTCATCCACATGTATATCCTGGTGTGGACAGGGTAAGTTACCCATATTATAGCTCTACTAACTGGAGCGTTAGTATTCCTCTTTTTCGATTTGGACGGGATCGTCATACTAACGCTACACCCCTGTACATATAGTAAGGTGACAATGGTTCTCAAAAATTCCAAAGATTGACCACCTACTGGCTTCCGTAAATGCCAACATCAAACGGTTGGGTTTCAACCGTATGGTGAACTGTATGGTGAACTGTCTGGACAAATGCAGTCCACAGGTAATACCAGAAAAGAGTTCGCAACTCGCACCATGAAACAGTCATTGGTAGCACCCACAAAGGTCACGATTAACAAGTCTTGTGTCCAGACCACGTAAAGCCCACTTATGTGTACATCTTGGGGGACCATGTTTGTCCACAGACTTAATGCGCCAGAAACTCTACACCCACATATTTGAATGGGAGGAGGCGGCAAAAAGTTTCAATGCTGTGTGTGTTTCGAGTGGGAACAGTCGGATTTTAACAGATTTTGAAGTCACAAATATCATTGAAGCCCCAACCGTTTGACGTTGGCACTTACCAAAGCCAGTAGGTGGTGATTTAGGTATTTTTGGTAAGTCTTTGGAATTTTGAGAACCATTGTCACCTTACTATATGTGGAGCATTGGTATGATGATCCCGTCCAAAATCAAAAAAGACGAATACTAACATTCCACTTCGTAGAGCTATCCATATGATTGCTAAGAAGAAGCTGAATTAAATACTGACAGGCTTCTCTAGAGACTATACATGTGCACTGTATGCTGCCATATTCGCATGTGTCAATGAAACAGGTGTATTTACCAAATTAAGATATTAGTTTGGCTATTAAAAGCCTTCAACCAAGCTACTCCAAGCACTACTGCAGAATTCAAGTTCAGACATCTAATAATACACCAAAATGCTTATTTAATGACATGTAATATGTGTATGAATTCTGCTGTGTTCCACCAGGCAAAACGTTGGGGTATTAAGATGCCTACATGCATCAGCAGAATTCGTAACCTGGACTTACATTTTTCAAGTAGCCATTTCCTCTTCCATAAGAGTCCACATATCACCACAAGAGCTGCTACCGGTAAAATTGCAGACAGGTACCAGTCAGACGACTCTTGTAATTCAAAAAAATGAAAATAAATGAACAATCCAACTTTCGTCGAGAAAATACTACTCCACTGATTTCTACCCACGGAGCAAAACAACAATCAACCTCATTTTGCTGCATTATGTACTGTACCCAAGGTGTAAAACCCCAAGGATGAATCTCGCTGGGGTTCAGAAACGCATTGGCCCTTTTGAAGCATACCAGTAATGGCATCAACGGGAGGGTGCTACTTGAAATTGGTAAGTTTGCATTGACCAGAAATTGTACCCCAACCAAACAGCGCCCTCCTCGCAAGTCTGCACTCTGCCATACCTCAAATAGGGTAATTCATGGCCAAACATTTAAACACGCCTCAAATGGACCAGGTGCAAACACCGCAAAGCGCAACACAATTTGGCATCTTATGTCCATGGTCAAGCTTTTGTTGGCAACCACACAAAACCATCAATTTTCCCAAACACTGCACATGCACCATAGGCATGTCTACATGTGCTTTTGACCGTACACAGAGTCTTCAAGCAAAGTGCGTACAACGTTTACCATCTAGTATTTGTGGAACATTAAACAGTGGTTATTTATTTCTGAAGTGCATTAGTAAATTGCCAATTAAAATATGAAGGTAATGAGATTGATGGGTACCTTAAGTTTGAATTCAGAAAGAAAAAAAACATTTATCAGGATGATTGTGTTTTTGTGGTGGCAGCTACCCAACTTAAGTTTGAGTCGTAAGCAAAATCCTAACTCCACATTTTAGAGGTAATTCATGTTAACAATGGACAATTTCCATGCAGCTTACATTAAGAGTAGCAAAAAAGCAATGATTGATTTGAGGAAATTCAAATTGTTTGCAGACAGGTTAGGCAAGACACAAAGAACAATTTGTCTGTTTAGCTGACACATGTGGTTGGTCAGATGGCCAATTCCCTGCTGAATAACCATTTTACGTCAAAGCAATGTGATTGATCTGTGATTGTTTTACAAAACACACCAAAGCAAGTTGGTACAGGATGATCCCACTGTCCATTCTCACAGGTGACAGAGGCAGCTCCAACCAAGCTAAATCCTGGATCACAGCTGAAGTCTATCCTGCTGCCATTCCTTCTCCATTCTGCGGTAGAGTGGGTCAAGGAACCATTCCCAGGTGCTGCTATCTCCAGGCAGTTAGCTATTGAAAAAAGGACAATGGAGAAATGAAAAACAATCAGAACAAAAAGAAAGCCTTTTTCGCAAAAGCCAATGAGGCTAACGTGGCACTGTGATTTTCTCACAGAAAGGGTCGCACAGATGATACAGAGGCTTTGCATGGTTTTTTCACTGGTAGCTTTTACACACAATTTCACGGTTATCATGTTACGAACGGGTTTACTCACGGATGCATTTGGGCACTGGAAGGGACCATTCACCATTTTCTTGGCAGACACTGAAAGTGGAACCCTCTCTTTCGTAGCCATCGAGACAGTGAAAAGACACTTCAGCACCTGGCATGAAGCTAGAGGGTCCTCGTCGGGTGCCTCCTTCCGGCATTCCTGGGTTGGGGCATTCAACTGGAAACAAATTTGGGGCAATTGGAAACCCACACAATTTCAAAACAATAATTAGGGATTAGCCAAATTACCTAAACAAAATTGATCATGCCCATTGAGGCCTGATTATGCATGGTCATTACATGTGCAAATGGAGACATTACAAATGTTTGGCAGCTCTCAAGTGTGCAGTGATAAAATCAAAGACGCCTCTTAAATCACAAGGCAGTTTTAGAAAGAAGGCTGGAAACGTGCGAAACATCCGTCATAAAAAACCCTCAATCACTTCAGGAACATTTCCCTCTAGATCATACACTTGTTGGAAAAATGATGCCTAAGAAAACAACAGGTGGCAAAATGGATAAACAGACCGGTAAGGCATAAACAGCACAATTAACTTGCACATTGATGGCTAAGTAAATTTACAGGAAAAAGCAAATATCAAATCTCATGAAGAGTTTATAGGCCTTTTTACACTAGACAATCTCAGGGTTGAAGCAGGGTTGAAAACGGGCGATTCACACTTGAAAATTTCAACCCTGCGCCAACCCCGACATTGACTTTAACCTGGGTTGAACTCAACCCTGCTCGGGACCAGGGTTGAGATTTTCACACCCGGGTAGAAAATTATTTGTGCTCATGTACGGGTTGAACTCAACCCGATGAGCCCAATTCACACAAAGCAAGTGTGAAACGATGCTGGGTTTAATGCAGGGTTGAAAATCCAATTTTCAACCCAGGGTGGCCATGACCTCACCCAGGGTTGAGTTCAACCTGGGTTGAAAGGATGCAGTGTGAAAAGGCCTTATGAAAGATCAGAATTTATACAAAGTGATATCAGCATTGGAAAAATGAGAATTAAAAGGCAGCTCCATCATTTTTGAGAGACATACCAAACACATTGATGACTCCAATCTTAGTTCCTGAATCAGTAGAAGCCACGGTGCAGTTGTACGGTCCAGCGTGGCTACTGTTGGCCGATGAGATCACCAGGCCAAAACTACCAGCAAAGTCATACACGGAATCCACTTCGAGGATATTGGCCGAAACGTTGTAACTAACAACAGGTTGTTCACTTAACTCATGAAACCACTGGACGTTACAAACTGCATTACCGCGTGTCCAACTGGTGCAAGGAAGGACTTGCTTCGATCCCCTCTTCAGATAGAAGGTCGAGGTTGTCGAGTTCCTGAAAGCAGTGCTGGACTTTTGATCTGAGTGCGCACAACATAATTTAGCCAAAGAAGATGTTATATGCACACGTACTATACATGTACTACAAACATTGTGTACATCTGTACGTTACACACGAATAACGTTGAACACAGTAAATTATAGACCTGTGAAAGCTGGGAGGAGTGAAATTTACACTTTTAACTGAACTTTCGTATAGCCTTAACTGTCCCCAACTGGTCAATATGTCCAAGTGCTGACAGATTGAGGATTTTAATAACAGAAAACATGACCCCTCTTTATGAAATCAAGCAAAGGTGAATGAGAAATGAAGAATCAGATAAATTCCTAACACAAAAAGACCAGGTCGCGCCAGCCAAGGTTCCTTGTATGTTGCCATGTACCTTTTCAAGAGGATAGTGAGAAATGTATGTGTAACAAAGTTCAAACCACAAGATGATTCATATTTTCAGGCTGCGATTTGTAAAGTTTGTTTTCAATATCGGAAATCCCTAAATTAACATCTGCTAGTTACATGTAACATATAAAACAAACTCAATTTGATTCCTTGCTTTGAACAATTACCTTCTGAGATATAAACCTCGGTGGAAGAGCTGCTGAGCGTGCCATTCGACTGGAATATGTGACACCAAAATGTCACCCAGTTCTCCTGGAAACTTTCCAGCGAGTTGACGGTAAGTGAAGCGTCGCTGTCGATGCTGAAATCAGCACCGTAGTTGAAAAACAGGTTGGTACCGCCATGCTTGAAGAATCTTGCGGCAATGATTTCTGTGTCGGTAGTGATGCCCTCTCCAACTGACCAATACACCACGTCTGCTGGTGCCTCTGGGGTCTGAGGTGCACGACATGGCACCTTGTGTCTGTGTCCTCGCTGGAGATTGGCAGGCCTTGACCTGTCACCGATTCTTGGTGGAAAGGAGTTATCTGAATATGAACAGAGCAAATGTAACATCACTGAAGTCTCCAAAGAAAGTTGTTGAAAATCCATTCCGCACATGTACATTTAGCACACACTTCATGCAGGTTGAGTGTGTTGATGGTGAGAAACAGAAACACACGGGGTTTCATTGAGTGGCTAAAGTTTTTGTCACAAATTCAAAAGGTCATCAAGCCACTTTCTCAACAATTCAAAGGCATGAATGAATGCCTTTGAAGTAGCTTTCACAAAAATTCCTTTTGGGATCTATACACGTACATGTATGTAATGTTTCATGTTTGACTCGCGACTTGAGTACATGTACATGTATCAAGGTTTAAGATCACACACGCGCGACTCAATCACTCGGGAGAAAAACAAATATCTTTCAATGCTTACCTAAGACTTGTACTCTGATTTCCTTTACTCTCTCCTCGTATGTTTTCAGGATGACTTCGCAAAGAAATGTGGCATTGTCTTTTTCCTCAATTCCTTTGATAACGAGGCCAAAGTCAGGTGAAAACTCACATCTGTCACTTTCCGGGTAAATGTGGTTATCTTGGTAGGATATGAGTATCTCTTTTGCCGGGTCAGCGATGCTGTTACCTCGGTACCACACAACTGAAAGGAGAGATGAGGGACTTTCCTCCGGTCGACGAGACAGGCAGGGCAGTTTGTGCACAAGGCCAAGCTGAACACTGGCACTCTCATTAGCAAGGCCGAATGCATCTTGCGTAGTATTACCTGAATGTACAATTTAAAACAAAGGAAATAAATTGAATCCATGCAAAGGGATCAAAGAATATTAAAGTGCTGTAAATCAACAAACAGGTTGAAATTTCAAAAGACCACAAAACCTTAAGTTTAGTTAAACATTACTTTGCAAAGAGATCAGTGAATCAGAGAGCTAAGAAACTGTTGGTCATGCCACAATTCCAACGCATTGCACATGAAACATGAATGATGTGTCAACAAACTCAAATGATATTAATTTTATTGACTTTGGTTTAATATTAAGGCAGTACAGTTATTCAACAAGCAAATAAGACCAGGACCCCCCAAAACAAAAAACTACATGTAGTGTAAAGCTTGGAGCTTCCGTGCCAAGTCTTTCTTGTCTATGTGTCTACTGTTACAAAGGCCTTTTCATTCATTCGTTCAATGGACATTTATTCTGACAGTACACGTATGAGGCATTGAAGTTAGATGCGCGCTTACAATTAATGAAGGATAACGAAAATAATACAAACAGTAGTAACTAAGATGACATTTTCACTACCGAGGCATAGTCAAACGCCAAGGGCTTGTACTGAAATGCCTTGAAAACAGACAACAAATCACAGGATCAACAGACAGACAACTTCAGAAATGGAAAGATGACAGACGGAAAGACGGAAGTAATTTGTACAAGGCAATAACGTGAGCTGCAAAACAAAAAAAGTATATACAAGTTATGGAATTGAGAGAAAAACTATGCTAAGTAACTAGAGAGAAAATCATTTTAGTATGACGTTTTGAAATGGCCTGCAGACGATTGTGTTTTCAAGGTCGTGCTGATACCGTTCCAAAGTCATGACCCCTGAAATCGTAAAGCATCATTCATCGAATAGGGTGTGCAAATGTATGGAAGGTACAGGTTGTTGCGAGACCGTGTTCAATAGTGTGGCGGCGACACTCGCCGTCGCCCGCCGGTCGACGAACACCGAAGTACCCACCAACAGCGGGCGGGGC
>NW_019091763.1:40957-57043 GCF_001949145.1 Acanthaster planci | reverse complement strand
CATTTCAATTTCGTGGGGGTTAGCCACGATTTTTTTTATTCACCTTTGAACGAAGATACCCCCAAAATAGCAGTAAACCTAAGCGCTCATTTCTGAATATAGCCTCCCGCCTCTATCCAAAATAGGTCCGCAGTATGGCTTTTGGTGAAAGAAATGCCCCGAACTGGAAAATATCAGTCCCACATTCGGGATTTATAGAAACGTTTCTACGATGCCTCCTAATTACGGCCTGTTAATTGAAAAAAAATCCCGCGGGATCACAAAATATTAATGAGCTCGCGCGCAGAAATACAACGATTTGGTGGAACGCACCCTACAGTGATTTTCATCACGTTCGCCTGTAGCGCCACCAATATTGGGATTTGTCTCATTTCCCCAAGGCCTTTTGGGTACAGTCCACCAATTCAAACCCCATTGAAACATCCCTGAGATTTCTTAAACCAAAATTATATTATTGTCTGCTCCTTAATCTGTCAATTTTTTGTGGGTTAACCGATTACATTTTTAATTATTCCCACAAAACAAAATCAACCCCCGAAAAGTGATTTTTCCGAAGTCTGATTGCAGTCAACCCTCAACTCTAGGGCACTTTGGACCATTTTTCAACCGTAGTTTTTGCCAAAAGTTCTGCTTTTATATGAAAGTTCAAAGACCCAGGGAGTTGATCCTGGCAACGATTTACACAATCTCACCATTTTGGGAGCCAAATAATCCCCTTTTTGGTTCCTTTGTGGACTGCACTATGCTCCCGTGAACCAGTATCTCCCTCAGATCCGCCCATGAATGTAATACGAGCGTATTTGCACTTAAAGGTACATGTGCATGCATGCGTCTGTTTGAAAAGCTGTTGTAATATCCGGCCATGTATATTGAGGGCCAAAGTCAAAGTCTTTTAGACTAGGCGATAGTGGCGGACACTCTCGCCCCAGCAGCCCTTTTCTGCCACTGGTAAAGGAAAGCTCACAGCATTGAAGATTACGAACGAATACAGAGGAATAAACTCTGACGCTGAATCTTTTGAGATTCTCAATGCATAAATGTAATGCATTGAGAGCAATCCCGTTGAAGAGGAGTACGAATTAAGGGTGCACCCTCGCAAAAAAGCCCTAAATATGTCCGCCGAGCTCATTAATAAAAGTTATACAATCACAGAGAGTCCTGAGAGCCATGAAATTGAGGAATTGGAGAAATATGGCACTGAACCCCTGGCCCGGACTCTGGGCTTCAAATTCTGAGTAATTTGGATGCAGTTGGGTCCGAAAATGGCACTATTTGGCCGTTTTGTACTACTTTTCTGGGCAGGGACATTTTCTTCATTTTAGGGGTGGTCTGCTTCTGGTGAAAATTTCTCAAAAATTCATTGGTCAACCCCCCGAAAATTGAAAGGAAAATGAAAGGGGACATGTCGATCATTGTATTCCTGTGCAGCCTGGACACCTGTGAGAGTTGTGAGCATTTTTAAAATTATTGCAAAGTGTGGGGATTTATCATTGCAGTCTATGGGAATTTATTTGTAGTGGTGCACCCCTTAAGCTGGTTTCGACCTGACCCTGAGCTGGTGTTGGCCAATCAAAATTGGAGATTGAAACTTATTCGTCTATCACTTCAAGGCCATCACAGTCATTTTTGCAGCCTTGAGTGACTTGCGACCTTTCAAAATAATGAAAAGCCACTTTTCTGTTCATACGAGCTTTCTTACCCCCTTTATTACATTATGCTTTGAATCCATTTGTGATTAGATAAGCAGGCAATGCTGAAGAAAAACTACTAATGACGATGGATTGATTCGATTTATGGATAAAATGAATGCAGCATTTATCATCCATTCACGTGATGCAGTGGGAATGCACCGGCTTCATTGCTGAACATTATGAAGAAAGTTCATAACGTCCTCAACCCATCTCCGTTTTGAAAGATTGTCATTGTTTGCCTAATTCAATGCACTCTCGACTGGTGAAAGTTCAGAGGTATTAGGTTTTGAACCCAACCGAAAATGGAGTTTCTACTACAACAGCCAAAAAGAGAACGGAACTGTGCAAACTTCAGGAAATGTATTGTGAATGATGAAATTTGGATTACAATTTAGTTTTAACTGCAACCACGCAAGTTACGATGTCTTTTCGAATCTATCTCCGTTTGAGGGACACCTGTACAAGCAAGTCCCTTTGGCTTATTTTCCTCATACTTACATTTCAGCTTTCAAAAGGTAAGAGTATTAGAACTGTTGGTCGATGATTGTTCATCCGAGAAACAAATCAAGGGGTGTATGCGTTGAAGTAGGCCAACCCGAATGTTTTGCACTTGTAACTCTTTAAAGTCTGACGATTAAAAGACTAAGTGAAATTTACTGCTTTGCTCAAAATGCTGTAAGGTGAATGTATGAACTTATCACAGACCGCGGTTATGTGCGAAATATTCGAGTCTCACATTTGAAGTGTGACTGACTTTGTAGCATTACTTCTTATGCATGTCGGCAGGAATTACAAACGTAACTTGTTCCGTTGCAAAAATGATGACAAACTAATTAGAAGCAAATAGAACCAATTTTAAATGCTGCACAAACGCGCAAAGGGCGATCGGATTACTATATGAGCGCTATAACGTGCCTTCCCTCGGATCCTCCATTGTATAATTGACCAAGATCGGAGAAAAAGAAAACAGTGTTAGTCCAAGGTGTACTGAATATACAAACGAGTTTTCCCACTTCATTTTGCACTTATTTCATCTAAATTTGTTTAAAAGAATGTTACATTTTGTCAAAAAGCGGTCACTCTCCCCGAATGGCAATTCCAATTTCGAAATAACCCCACCATATATTTCACTTTTTGAAAATTGTAATTCACCAAAAAAGTCATTCTATTCATCCTATAAAAAGTAGTTTTCGTTTCACTTCAGGAATGGAAATTTAATTCGTTTTTTTTTTTTTTTTTTTTTTCATTTTACCGATTTAATCATTCAGTTTAGTCAGTGGTATGAAAGACAAGTTACCGGTCAACGTCTGGGCGCTCTTGCAGTGGTCATTCAATTAAATGCATTAAATGCAAAATTTTATCATACAAATCCTTTCGCATGAAATTCCAGGAACGCAAGGCAAAACAAAAAATGACGTCCAAAACACCGAAAATTCAACATGGCGATCATCACGAAACTGAACGATTGAATCTGTAAAATGAATGACTGAAGACATCAAATTTTGATGCAGAATAATTGACCTTCTTGTCAACAAGTAGGTTTATATTTTGTGATGACTTGCTGCCAGATACACAGATATCTGTGTATAGGTCTAGAAAGTAGCGTTTGGATTGAGTTTTCCTGTCATGTTTTCCTTTTGAGGTGACGGGAAATCCACCGTCACGGTAAGGCTTTACCCAACAGAGAAATATGTGGCTTCAGTCGGTGAGCGTGTGGCTTTCTCTTGTTTGGTGACTGGTCACTTAAGAGAAGGTGGGCCAATGGTTCACGTGTTTTGGAAATACTTGGGTAAAACGGTGAAGTCCTGTCAGTTCCCACCGACCCTCCATCGAGATGGTTTCAGCGAGTACTGCAACTACACCATCGTGGCTAATGGAACAGCAATGCAGCATCGCTACGTCTGCACCCTACTTTACCTTGGAACACGTACAAAAACCCTACTGTTTGAAATAGCAGGTACGCTTTCAGTATATAGTGTTCTTAGGATTACCAGTCTACTCGTAAACACATACATGTGGAGGTTTTTCGTTAAAACTCAAAACGAAGCTTATACACAATGGGCCTGTGCAGATACAGTTTGGACAAACATTCTAGCTTTTCAGTTGGACAAAATGTGGGCTTAGAAAACATCCTGTCAAACAAATCAGGAAAAGCTGGAGGCTGTACGAATCGTACGGGGGAGAGGGGGGAAGAGAGCGACGCATCAAATATCAAATGTATCAAAGCAAGTATTCTCATAACGATCATATAAGTCAGTGTTCGGGGTGGACAGTTTATTAAACTACAATGTCACAAGCGCTTTTGAAAAGTTTTATTTGCAAATGGGAATTTCCTGTTGCACAGAAACTAAGGACACCTTGACTAGGATTTAGCTTTCCGTTTTAATCAAGTAAAATGTCAACTACTGTGTGTTAGGCTATCGTATGGCACAGACAGACGTTTAGGATCAAGCATTGTAACATTACTTTTCCTGGTTTTACATTTGATGATTCGCAGAAGGAAATGTTTGTAAAAATATCATAAACGGTGGCGACCTTTCAGGTATACAACGATGGCAGGGGATATGATATAAAAATGCTTTTTGTTATTTTATCGGCTTCACAATGTGATGTGGTAGTCGAGTTAGTATTGTGTTGGGGGATCACGGAATCCCAAACGGCATTATGAATGATCAACAGAATTAGTTGCATAAAATGAGGGAAAGAAAACCCCCAAACGTCTCGCTCACACACTGTATAGAAATTTCCAATCATTCATCCCCTTTTTTCAACTCTCAGTTCAAAGTACAACACTGGGCGAGGAAGTGCTGATAATGGGAAAGTAGGAGCTGAAATGTGTTTATTGGGTCTGTGTGGAGGGCTGGGTATACAGCTGGTGGAACGATGCTAACAAGGTCCTTGGGACTTTAAAAATTACCTTGTTATAATGGTTAGGCCTACCTTGTATTGTTAATTATGGAAAACAAAGAAACACAAAGGACTTTGGATCTAATATTGAAAACAGTGCTCTTCTTGTCCGTGTTCGGCTGTAGGCCTATAGGGATTAAAATCTCTCTTCACAGTCAAACTGAACTGGACCGACAAGGGCCCATTTGGAAAGTTGTCAGAGGTTACTCATTTCTTTTCTTGTGAAATGTTTGTGTTTTGAGTCCTTTGCCATAACATGTCTCTCTCGCTTTGCTTGAATGGTTCGGGTTGTTTTATTTGCTTGACTAGAACAACTGCACCTCAAACTGAAGAAAATCATTAATCGAGTTAGTTTACACTGTTTATATGCGTGCAGTGCCAGAGGCGACTATTGACGTCAGAGATCTTTTCACGGGGAGTCTCTTTGACCGTGATTCCGAACCGATCTGCAGCCAGCTGGGCTCTACACGCACGTTTGAATGCACCGTTCGATACGCTCAACCCGGCATTTGGGATATCTCCTGGATTATCGATGGTCAGCCGGTGGTCACCGGCTCAGTGGAGACAGGAACGGGTGGGCTAGTCAACGTCAGCAGTAGATTTAGGTTGCCCCAGTCATCCGCAGGATTCACAGAGAACCTTACTTGCCAGGCAGCGGGTGCTGATGGACAATTGCTCAACAGAACAGTGCAGCTCAAGGATTGTCTGGGTAAGGAAGAACTTCATTCAAGGACCCCTTTACATTCTGATACCCGTGAGTCTTGAGAAGTCTGGTGACCACACCGCGATAAGTCGTTAGGGAGCCCCTGCAGCAGGCTAAGAATAAACATATTCCATAGTTCACGATTATAATTGGTCATTGCAAATGATAATGGGGTCCAGTGACATGACCACACCTAAATCTTTTCCAGCTTTAGTTACATGAGATCCTCATGGGGCCTCAATCACTTTTAAAGGAAACAGGTAGGTTTATTAACCTTTAGCTATGCTCATCTACATACACCATGTACATGTACAGTGACGATCAAATTATTTCATAAGATAAAAATTCATAAGGAATTGTTTCCTTTCGAGACAAGCTTGTTTGAATCAGACCTTTTCAGCTTAAGGCCGGGTTTCTTCATGTCATGACGTTCTGAGAGATCGAATATCTTAACCGGGTGTTTTTTTCAGTTGCTTCAACAGAAATAACAATTAAGGGATCCTTTAATTTTATTTGTGCGTAGTACCAGATACAACTGTCGACGTGAGAGATCTCCTCACGGGGAATCTGGTTGACAGCAGGCCCATATGCGTCCAGCCTGGCTTTGCTCGCTCCTTCGAATGCACCGTCCGAGACGCTCAACCCGGCATCTGGGGTATCTCGTGGATCATCGATGGACAGCCGGTGGTCACCGGCTCAGTGGAGACAGGAACACGTGGTTTAGTCAACGTCAGTAGCATAATCAATTTGTCGGGTTCGCCAACCGAGCTCTTGGGGAATCTTACCTGTCAGGGAGCGGGTGTTGATGACAGACAGTTACTTTCGAGGACAGTGAAGTTCAATGTGTGTCAAGGTAAGAGGAACCTGTTACATTTAAAAGTTTGATCGGTAGTTTTCAAAATATTTTCTGAAGCCACTTTGTTTTGCTTTTAGTGAGCCACAAATGTTGCGTGGAATCGAGAGAACAAAGAAATTATTTGTCACAGAGGCAGGAGAGCTCAGAGACCGATTCCAAACAACAATTTGACGTTATCAGATTCAGGCCCGAGGCTCACTACTGTATCTACGTTTGTGGCTTTTAAATTGGCTCGCTTTTCAGATTGATAAGAGAATGATGAACATTTACAAACGTGGATTTGGCAAAGTCCAAAGCGTTGCTCTTTCGATGTCCTGGGATTCTGTGCAGTTTGAAAATCACCCACAACCCGAACTTCTTGTAGTTAAGTCAGTTCCTTATTGGTAGATTTATTATTAGCTGATAATGAGTAGAGCCCATTTGTAAATAGGAAAGTAAACTCACCTTCCCGTTACAGTAGATTCCTTTTACAATCGTTTGTCAATAGATTCTCCTCTGATATCTCTACCAAGTTCACTTTTGTCGTGGCTTGCTTATGCTGGAAGAGGGGCTGGGTGTCGGAGAATTTTTTCAGTGCTTTCAACGATGTAGGAGATACTGTTCTCTTATACGATAAATTACAATGTTGTTTACATACGAACCAACTAGGATCGTTGTAAGTTCATTGTAAGCCTATCATGTACATCTTATAAAATTGTTGTAATTAAGCATATAGTATCCAATTCTAACCTCTGGGCTTCCACCAACAGATTCAGAACCGGCGAGCACACTCAACATGACGATACTCTTTGTTGTTGTCGGCGTATTAAGTGGAATCTTGGTCACAGCAGTTGCAGCTCTTGTACTTTGTGAAAAAAGATCTAGGAAGAACGACGAGGTGCGAACAAGCGCCCAAATGACATCGAATGTGGATGAAAGTGTCGAGATGGTAAGATCTAAACCATTTTATACTAAACACAGTAAGGNACCGTGCAGCTTCGATCTTGCTCCGGGGTTATCGTCAACCAGCCTCCGAGACTCAACGACTCAAGTACGTATCCGGCTATTCTAGCGTGTATTGGTGTATTAAAAGCATTGAGCTTCCTTTAACAACATTTGGATCTGTCTATAGGCTCTGTGTCGAATGCTTCGATGGATCTCGTGGATCTTTCTACTGGTGAGTCTGTTGATGGCTCTTCAGGACCCATCTGCGTTCCATCCGGCACTGGAAGGACGTTTGGATGCACGGTACAGCAAGTGATAACCAACGAGTGGGGAATCATTTGGGTGCTTGACGGTGCAAGGGAAGAATCTAACCCCGTGGTTCAGACGCCAAGCACGGCGGGACGGGTTGACCTGTTCAGCAGCTTCACTGCTTCCAACCGGCAAGGGGAAACGTTCATCAAAAGCCTCACCTGCCAAGCAAGGGGTCAGAGGGGAGAAGAGCTGGCAATCACTGTTGAACTTCGAGATTGCTCCGGTAAGAACTTAAGGAAATATGTTTATTAATAAGTTTAATAATTAATACGTTAATAAGTTAAGAAGACTTTAGTATCCATCATTATGAAGATATCAAAATGAGATATAAGCTCACTGACCCTTTCCTGTCGACAGTTCAGAGATGGCGACTAGATTGAGCTGAGATGTTTGTGTACAACCTTTCCATGTTTACATTCCCCAGCAATTCCTCGCTGTTCATTGTAAGCCTAGCATGTACATCTTATAAATTGTTGTAATTAAGCATATAGTATCCAATTCTAACCACTGGGCTTCCACCAACAGATTCAGAACCGCCGAGCACACTCAACATGACGATACTCTTTGTTGTTGTTGGCGTATTAAGTGGAATGTTGGTCACAGCAGTTGCAGCTCTTGTACTTTGTGCAAAAAGATCTAGGAAGAACGACGAGGTGCGAACAAGCGCCCAAATGAAATCGAATGTGGATGAAAGTGTCGAAATGGTAAGATCTAAAACATTTTATATGAAACACAGTAAGATTATTTGCAGATATTTCTTTGAGGAACTTGTTGGTCGGGACTCATTTGAATTGCAGGAGTCGGTAATCGGTGATTCGGGACCCGATGGCACGTCACCTGAAGATGAAGTCACCTGCCAGAATACCTTAGCGCAACAACACGCAATACCCGATGAGGAAAGCAAAGATTCCGGCCTACCGTCCTGGGCACAGGGATGGGGAATTCCGTGGAGTGACTTCTTCGTCGATGAACGAGTGCTGGGAAGTGGGAACTTCGGTGAGGTGCGCTCGGGTGCTGTGAGAAAAGACGGGGAAGTGACCAGGGCCGCTATCAAAATGCTAAAAGGTAACACTCCCCGGTAGTTGTTTCCAATTAAAAATACAATTTGTATCCCATGTACATAGATGTTGTATGCTGCTTTGGAATATCTTCCTTACGGTGATCTGCTCAGCTACCTGCTGATGGCCCATTCACAGTGAGAGTCAGATGAGGACACCTTGTCTTCGGAGCATACAATTTGTATTTTGAGGCATGCGAATGGCGTTGGATTGATCCATTTGCACCAATCCTACTAATATTTAAAGAAAATTCATTTCCACATTGAGACTTGTGTGGCACGATCATTGTTGAGTGTATTACTGGTTTGTTGTTTATAAGTGTGGGCATTTTCCCACTCAACCTTGTAGGATACGCGTCCGCATGCGACCGAGACGATTTCATGGATGAGCTCAGGATGATGGCCTGTATCGGCTACCACCCTAATATCGTATTACTGCTCGGTGCCTGCCAACATCACGGTAAGCGTAAGTTAAATTGAGCAAATGNAGATAAGGACGCCTTGTCTTCGGAACACACGATGCAAAATACAATTTGAATTGTGAGGCATGCGAATGGCGTTGGATTGATCCATTGACACTAATCCTACCAATATTCACATTGAGACTAGTGTGGCACGTTCATTGTTTAGTGTATTGCTAGTTTGTTTGTTAGTGTGGGCATTTTCCCACTCAACCTTGTAGGATACGCGTCCGCATGCGACCGAGACGATTTCATGGATGAGCTCTGGACGATGGCCTGTATCGGCTACCACCCTAATATCGTATTACTGCTCGGTGCCTGCCAACATCACGGTAAGCGCAAGTTAAATTGGGCAGGAATAATACTTACAGCAAATTGAACCACTTAAATGTCTGAGAAAATGGCAATTGAGTTCCTCATCCAGAAATTAGACAATTTTTGTCTGGATCTGCGCATGCCCAGATGTGCTGCATGTTGCTTTGGAGTATCTTCCTTACGGTGATCTGCGTAGCTACCTACGGACGGCCAGGTCACAGTCAGACTCAGACGAGGATGCCTTGTCTTCGGAACAGTTGGTCAAGTTTGCTCTGGATGTTGCCAAGGGAATGGAGCATCTGTCAAAAGCAGGGGTAGGCATAACCGACACGAACAATTTTGCATGTTCGCTTGTAGTGACATTACATGTATAAAAGTCGTGCTCGATATTATTTAGAGATGGTACTGCCGATGCTTACGTTTGCTGACAGTTCGGTGTGTAGAAATTTACTGCAGCTTTGCATCAATGCTGTGATTGCCGTCCAAAAAGAACAGGGACCAAGGGCTAAGCCTCTAAGCAATTTAGTCATGGAAAGACTTCTCGGTAACAGGTTTGCGGAAAGTGTTTATTTTCATGCATGTTGGCCGTGTGCAACACATGCACGTAAAATATACCTGACGTTTAAAAATAGTTTGTCCAAGAGTATATGCAATTAAGAGTTTAACCATTTTGAACAATAATGGCATTCTAAGAATGTGTTTGCAGCGCCTGACCTGGTGCAATTCAGAGGGAGTACTCGATAAGTAAAATTTCACGCGCATGAACAGTCACAGACAATGGTAAACATCCTGTTTAGTGGGTGAAATTGTATTCTTCACAGTATTTGGTAACTGTGTTTGTCAGATGATAAAAACCGCATACGTTTTTGTACATGGGCGACATCTTTCGACTTGACTCGGTAAGGTTTAATGACCAAAGTTCACGCTGTCGTTACAGTTATACGTCCAGACTCAGATTTAAGTGAAATGTAACTGCGAGTTTCTAGGGATCGTTTTATTTAAAGCTGTAAACTTTTGCAGGTCATTCACCGCGACTTGGCTGCGAGAAATATCCTGCTTGGGGACAGACTGATTGCCAAGGTTTCCGACTTTGGACTTTCCCGAGGGGAGGACATTTACGTTCAGACTTCAAGGGTATGTTTATTCAACCTTGAATGTTTGTTAAAAGTCAGAGCCATTGGCAGCATGGGAGGGGGCGCTTGCCCTGGGAAAAAATTGAAAATGAAAAGGGGACAAAAGCGAAAGAAATGAGATTAAAAACAAAGAGAATGAAAATCACCAACTTGTTTTAAAAAGTATCAACACTGACCCTTCCCACTGATAAGTGGCTCCCTCCCCCATGGAAAAAAAAACCCTCCCCCAGATAAAAAATCCTGGTGATGCTAACGGTCGGAGCTTCTTAACACCTTTATTTTTGTGCTTTTAGGTTGTGTGTGTGTGATATTGCTTCCTGCTTCACTAAATTGGCAATGTCACCACGAACTGTTCGTTATTATTTTATGTAACAAAACTCCGACAACGGGAAGAGAGCGAGGTGTCTTGTATCCCTTTATTCCAAGAATTTTCCGATCGCGGTCCTGGATCTGTTCACATTCCTCGCATATGTTGAACAGACGTGTGGTGTGATTTGATGACACCTAGGTAAAGAGAATAAAGGGGGAAAAGCCCATTCCTCATTTTATTGACAAAAAAACGTATGCGTCATGTAAAGGGAAAATAGATTTTTAACATGCAAACATTAAGTATTTTTTAATGTGCGTAAATATTGGAATATTCCTGATTGAGAAAAATTGAAAGAAGGGAATCTTTTGAGAATTTAACTGCTTTTATATCCACAATATTTGTGGAAACGTTGTTTCTTCCCTCGGCATGCAAACTGTCCTTCTTTAGGAGCGAGGAGAGATCTAGACAAATGCATGTATAATGGTTATAGGGCCAAAAAATCTCAACCCCCCCGGTTAATTTGACAGAGACGAGTACCACTTCGCTGGTTGGCCATCGAATCGTTAAGGAACCAACTGTACACCTCACAGAGCGATGTGTAAGTTTGAAAGCCGTTCTATTATCTAATTCAGATTGGCTTAAGCATCACGATAAGTTGTTTTCAGACAAAATCTGGACAGACATTCCTGACAAAATGTATCCGACATGATCCAGAACCAAAGAAGCGTCGATAAGAATTACGCATGAATTCACAACTTTAACCCATTTCGGGGATGTGCTATTTTGCCTGTGACGTCACGGCAAGAAAGATGTATTTCGGCGGCGGAGTCAAGAGATAGGATTTTTTGGCTCTCAACCTTATGAATTGTAAACTTTCAAAATGTTTGTTCCGTGTGTGTTTATCACATGCTGGGAACTGTCTCTTGTGAGTGTGATTTTCTCTCAGTTTCTGTGAATCTTAATACGAGGTTTGTCTTCCTTGCTGCTGACTTATGCGGAATAGGACTTATGTGTCATCGCGATAATCTTTGTTTTTCATTCTATATAACACTAGAAATGCAGTTGCTGTATGTTAACCGAAGACATTTCTCAATTGTCTGTACATGTATATGATGAAGGTGGTCGTTTGGAATCCTCCTTTGGGAAATAGCAACATTTGGTGAGTGCAAAAAAGGGACTTTTTTGTTCACGTCCGTTCTGGAATTGTGTAAGAGTTTTGTCAGTTTAATTAGTGTCCTTGTTGTCGTTGGAATGGGACACCTGAACTCGAAACTTTTATTAAACCACTCTGGTGACGTCACCCTATTCGGTAAAGTGTCGATTAGGCCAAAAAAGTCTCCGGTTTCTGGTCACCGCGCGCGTCGCCGTAGACCCACGCGTCGGCAGAAGACTTTTTTATTTTGCATAAATCGATTTCCTAACAAAAGCTGCCAAAACTTACTTGATTGACAGGAATTCTGGTACTGCGTAATTTTAACGTGTTTTTGATGGGTGGAGTTGAGTAATATGTACGGTAAAGGAGTCCCCTAAGGCCTCCACACATTTCAGTCGGGCACTCCGTCAGATGACGTCATTCGTGTATCTTTACACGAAGGCTGCGGCTGCGGCTTGATATCATGCCTGATTCTCTGGGAACCAGCCGTGGATGCGGCCAAATACTCGATGTACATGTAATCTCCGGCCGTAGCCAATTGATTCGTACCCGGGCCCACGTACGTCTGTGAACCAGACAAACGAAGTGGTCTTGAGTCCTGCGTATGTATATAAATTGAAAACACTTTCGAGCAACAAACCAAGAGGGGCCAGTCTATTTCAGTGTCAAAGAGGCAGAGGGGGTACATACGCATGCAGTGCATGCAGTAGTGATGGACACGTATCGCGTTATGACAACCACACAGGTAAGTTAAAATGCCGAGTTGTTAAATTGTAACAAGTCACGCATCGTTGATCTTCACTTGCTAAGAACAAAGGTAGATTAGAGTGGGAGGAGATTTTATTTTCTGAACTGAATTTCTTACCCAATATGTTAAATGCAGCTTGTTTCTTATAAGCTAAAACAGAAAACGATGTGCACAGTATATCATTTACCTCATGAGTATTTTATTTTCATTTTGACTCTGGACCTGAACTGTTTTCATTTGATTTTTTTTCATAGGCTATTTGACGTGCAACTTACTTCCTCTAAGCTAAAGCAGCAAACAATGTGCAAAGAACGGTCACATATTGCTACCTCTTGAGAATTTCATTTCAAACCGGAAACTGGAGCTGAACATTTATTTTTAAATTTTAATAATTCCGTAGTTGTGCTCCTGTATTTTAACAAACTCAGTCATACCAAGAATAGAAGCCTCTTGGTTGAGTGAGATGACTGAAACCATCGCCTCTCGTCATATTTTATGGACTTTTTATTCGTTCAAAGTTGTTAATTCACACGTCTCATAGTAACAAGGCCGCGCGATCTAAAGTACATGTGCATGTACATCACTTCCTAGGAAAAAAAGAGGGAGGAAAAAACGCGTCACCGCACCACCTCTGGACCATGCCCGTCACCAGAAACCCGTGTCTTTATTTGGGGGGGCCTTATTCTTAAGAATGTTAACGATACATTCATCAAAAGAATGTAGTTTTTAAGAATGTAGTGTGGATATTCTTCAAAAGCGACTTGATACACAAAGAAAAAGCACTTTTGACATTAAATTGCAACGTCAAACACCGTAAGAAATGCTCTCAACAATAAAGCGGATTGTTTTAGACGTTCAATACAATTAACACTCACATTTTTAGATTTGACGCTGTAATGTTTTCTGTTGAGATTAGCGATGTTCAATTATAGCGAACCACTCCTCACGTTGCACTATATAATGTTTTTGATGTGTCTCCTTTATTTTTACATACGTTTTGAAATTTAGTTTCATTTTTAAAAAATCCCTCCCATTTTAGTTTTATTTCATTTTTTTTTATTTTAATGTTTGTCTATTGTAATGGCAACGTATAACTTTTATTATTTTATCCTTTTTCTTTGCGTGTTTATTTTAAAATTCACTATAGGGGGCCTAGCAACTTTACTTTCGGTTAAACCTCAGTTTTACTTTCTTCTCTGTTATTAAACAACTTTTAAAAACAACTTCTGCAATCACAATTCATGTACAATTTTGCAAAACAGATTAATC
Source organism: Acanthaster planci (assembly GCF_001949145.1). The sequence continues at coordinate 43,204 of NW_019091763.1, read as the reverse complement.
GTTTAGAAACTTACGTATGATGCTTCCCAGATGAATGAGATGGTATTCCAAATGCATGTATTTTCCAAACGGAAGAATTTCCTTTGGTGACTGGTCGATTTAAAAGAGCAAGCATGTACGTCCAAGGTTGTAAATGTAATCTCCATTGAAGAGACAGTAAACTGTAGTTCTCAATTCGGTCACTCTAGAAACTTCCTTGTTGGCGGTGTAAAAGGTCCCCAGCTCCGTACAGTCATATCGATTGTCTTTGCTAACTTAAATTTAGCGTATTTCTGCAACTAGCATACAGATATAAATCCACGGACCGTGCCATACACTGATGGTGTCGACTGCATGTCTGTGTGTAACTTCGTGTGAAGCATGTACTGTGCCTGTGAATGAAAAATAGTCGCGCATCCAGCCGAGGAGTTACTCAATGGCTTAATTTCGACAGGAATGTAGCTTTCATGTACATGCAAATATACATAGCCAGCCAACGCTGGACAAATGATAGATTCATCTCAAAGCACCAGTAAAATCCCGTTGTTTTTTTTGTACAATATGAACAATAGTGGAGGGAGGGTCGTGGTCTAAGTGGGAGAAACGACTCAAAAGGTGGACATTCTTTAATTCGGATGGGCGAGGACGCGAACCTTAACTTAACTGGCTGTGTTGCTGCATCTTGAAGAATTCGAGTAGACAGGTAAAAAGAGATCACGTCGTATCTAACCACCGTCCAAACGATGCCACGTGGTCGTAATCCTGCCAATATGAATGCCCAAATAGGTTTGATTCAAGACGTTATTGCTTGGTAATTACAAAGCCACATAATTCAGTCACAAGTATCCACTCACAACTCATAGTTGAAGTACGAGCCTTTTCTGTATGAACAAAGACTATGACTGTACTGTATACTAATCCCTCTGATCATATCTTTCTTATTAATGAAGGGACAATTTCCATTGTCATTCGACGGAATAGGCTGTTTCGTAATTATGTAGACGTAATGAACAGGAATTTACTGCCTCAGTCCAAAATTTGCTGGCAGCCAGTAAATGTCCTTTCCTACAGTGACCTCTGGTCTGATATCGATCAGATTGTGTTGCATAATAATACTCATTAGTGAATTGCCACTTTTTTGTCAAGGTGGGACGCCGTATCCGTCCATTTCGAACGACTCGCTGGCAGAGACAATCAAACGAGGGTACCGCATGCCCCAGCCAGACAACTGTCACGACCACATGTGAGAATTCATATACATTCAGAGCACAGAAATACTAGTATAGATGAGCCAAAATGTCTTCCATGATGAAGCTGAGAGCCACTGTGATCATCTCAGTGAGGGCGCTACGCAGCCTACACGAAAGTTTAAAGGCTGCATCCGAATCTATTTTTAATCATCACCATTTAAAGTTGCAAAAGGGTACCAGGAATTTGCTGTGACGTTAAGGAAGCCAAATACAAAAACTACGGGCATCATGGATCATAAAAGCTGTAATTCCTAGAAGCAAAACAAAAGGATGTATTAAGAGGCGTATACAACGGGAGAGGAAGTGCTAAGTCCCCCCCCACCCTTACTGGATGCACGCTTCACCTCACTTTTGCTATGAATGCATTTTATAAATACATGTAATCACGAATACAAACTGACAAAGATTTTTGACGTTTTTGTTAAGTACACCTTTGCTACCAAGCGATCTTTACTTGATTGATTGTCGCATTAGGTCTAACTGTTGGTGACGTAGAATGCCAGGAGGAGACCAAAATTCTCTCTGTCTTGTTTCCTGCTTCTTGTGTGTAGCTATGCACTGATGCGCGAGTGTTGGGAGGAGGAACCAGACGCCAGGCCGACGTTTACTGAGTTGGTTCACATCCTCAGTGACATGGCTGACAGTCGGATTAAGCACGTGAGTTCACGTCTACACATGTACGAACTGGAATGCTGCCTTTTCCCGTCGCTGTCCTGGGCAAACTTGTCCAAACGTGTATGCTCACGTCACTTGCAGGAATTAAATTTTCCTCTCGTCTCCGATCATACAGATAATTTTCTCAGACTGGAATGCACTTACCGATTGGATAGTTAACCATAACTACCACCCACTGTATGCATTGTCATGTGAAAGAATGACGCGTTATCCTTTTTCTGTCTTTTCTACAGACTTACATGGCAGTGATCCGCAATGAGTACGAGAATGCGTGCGCCATTCGGCCGGAACTGGATGACAACTGAAAGGTCACGTTGGACTCGGCATGCTGGCATTGTTTTTC
>NW_019091763.1:8853-37832 GCF_001949145.1 Acanthaster planci | reverse complement strand
CACGCATCATCGGCTTAATCCCTGTCTCCAGAATCCTCCACCAGACTACTTAAGCTCCACTCCCAGTCAGTATTCGGCATTCTCCTGATGACGAGCAGAGCATACTGCTCGAAACGTCGAGTACCAGTGGTTCTTCTCAGAACCGCAAATACTCATAAAAGAGATACGTCCACGGTGCTACCGCAAACCTACTTTCTATTACATCTCTTCACCATGCAAACCTTCAAGACTTATCTACAACGAATGTACTAAAGGTTTACTCGAGAAGAAAGAAATACCCTCTAACATGGCGTCATACGCATAAGGTCTATACAGATTGGACATGTGGGGGGGTACCCCTCGATCTCATTTTTTGCTGGTTATTACAATGTGATGAAAATGCAGCAGATGCCGTTGTATTGTTCCTTTTTTCACTAATTTGCGTTGCTTGGATACCCATTCTCATAGAACTCTTAATAACTTATGTAAATGTTACTCTGAGTAGGCGGCGTCAACACGGATGTGTACTACTGACTCCCAAAGGCAATCACGCGTCAATAATCGATTCAGTGTCATCCACTGCCTGTAATAACAGTGTAATCAATTCACAGTTTTTCTTTTCAAAATGAGAGAAGGCCTCGCAAGCATAATCAACAGGGTGAGTAAGGCAGTTTACTCATCATTCCAACAAAACAAGGACGGTCAGGTTCAAACTGAATAGACCCTATTAACTTACATAGCAATGGTTTAATTTTGAATGGTGTCATACATGTGCATGTAATGAGCCAGTTTCCCGTTACGTCGCCTTGTTGATTGTAGAGCCCCCGCGAGATGAGGTGAACAAAGCTAGAGAGGAACAAATTATCTACAATAAAAACAATTTGTTCCCCGCCATTAAATCTTATGAGCAAGCGCTCATAAAAAGTGAAAAAGGCTTATGATGATAAACACCATTTATCGGAACACACATTTTTCAATGTTGTCTAACAAAACAAACCGTTTACTTTCAATGCATCTTAGCGGTGCAGTAGGCCTACAGAGTCTAGTTTTCATGATGGAGAAAGTTAATGGAATTTCCCCAGAATGTGCAGATTGTGACATACATGTATTTGACAAAGACGTAGGCTGTGACCGCGACGCATTCTCTCATTTAGAATGGGGAGAATGAGTTCTTTAATAATCATCAAAATCCAGGCATGTACCACATCTATGAACAACAATAACTTCAGTTTAACGACAACTCGACCAGAACAAATTTAGAAACTTACATGTACGTATGAATACTCCTCTGGCGATAATACAGCTGCTTGTATCTCCAAACAAAACAATTTCCTGCGGTGTCAGTGGGATTTCGGCGAGAAAGCATAAATCCCAAGGCTATGATGTCCTCATTGAAGAAACGATGAACTGTGGTTCCAAATTAGCCCTTTGCCAACCATACATGTACTTGGTGGTGGTGTAAAGTCTCCAGCTCCGTATAGTTACATTGGAAGCATCGGATAACGTCGACCTATGGCATATTTATGCGGTTAACTTCTACATAAAATCCTTTTGAACTCTTGAGGTTATGAAGACGTCAGTGTTTGCCTCGAGATACGCTACTGGTGCTGATGACTGCATGTCTCTAAATGAGACTTCGTAGGCATGCACTGGGTATGTGAAAAAAAAATTTTTCTACACCCAGCCGCTGTTTCCTCATTAACGGTTTGGGCCAGGAGTTTTTATTTACATGCAGATGTACAAAGCTCAGTGACAATCGCTTGACAATAGATGGAATTATTCTCATGGCTTAAAGCATTCAGAAAAGACGTTTTGTTCTGCTCTACAATACTGGAGGGAGGGGAACGACGCAACAGGTGAGAATCGTCGCCAATTCGAATAAAGCATCTCATGTTTCGCCGTTTCCCTTTAACTTATTTTTTAGATGAATAGATCATATAGGCCTAAGCCTCAAATCCTCTCAACATCTTTTCATATCCATATGATGCGCGATAAGCGGCAAAGGGGGACCCCCCATAACAATGACGAGCAGGCTGTATTGCTGTTGTGGCTTCTGCACCCCCGTCTCGGAAATTCAAAAGAATTCCAAAGATTCCATTAACACAAAAGAATTAAGACATCACACGTCAGAAAGTGGTTCGGTGAACGCTTTGTGGACATCCTAGGAGCCTATAACTCGTAACCCACACCTGAAACTAGTCCAGTAGCGTATTTAAAATCTGTCCTGCAAATTGCGGGTGTTAGTGGGATGGGGAAAGGTGGGGGATTGACTTACCTGGCCATGGGAATTTCAACAGCGGAGGGGGGTTTACACCATCTACACTACATTTCATATTCAATTGCGTACATTATCTGTATACATTTCCAGTACATAAAATTTCTTTTCCTTTTATATTGATAGGGCTTCAAATATTTTTATAAATTGGTATTTTTATATATTTATTTATTTACTCTATACACAACGTGATGCGGAGTGGTAGGTCTTTGGCCACAGTAATTGTTATTGCTTTTGTCTTTCCTGTGCCCATCTTGTATGTGATGAAAAAAGAATTGGCATGAATAAATAATATGGTACTAATAAAATAAGGGTGATGTTAATGATAAAGATGTACATCTGTAACGTGTATCAAATTCATGCAGAATCTTACATCAGTCCCTCTTTAGTTAGATATTGCAAACGTTTTAGTTGTTGGGAAAAACTTAATATTGACAATCACGATCCCCTATTAGCCCATGTTATTAAATAACGGTAGACAAATTGGGAAAAGTACCCAAACGTGTTTCAACGTAACGGCGGCCCAAATAATGTTTGGGATCTGTTTTTTTTTCCCGGACTGTCAAGTCAAGTCCCCCATGCAAAGGCATACATGGTTTGGACATCAGAAACGGGGTGGTCACCCCCCCTCTCCAACTTTGGTAAAGTGCATACACAGACATCACCAAATACAACTTGGGAAGTTTTTGCTCGAGTACTGGCAGGTGTCCGTATTTATTCAGCTTTTTACAGATCTTCATTAAAAAAAAAGGTTATGCGTGTAATTTAGCACTTTAAGTGATTCCATTTCAGACGAAAGTCAAATACAAAAGTATAGCTTGACAAGATTGTAATTCTTAATAAAAACAACCACATGAAAATGAGTTGTTCTGAGTAGGATTCTTCGGTTACAATTCATATAAAATGAGGCACTGCATGTAGTTACTTTGGAAATACGCTTTTGGCAGAAATATTTCAGCCATTACCTTCACCAACAGGTTTGAAAAGACGTGCGTAGTCTACCCTCAACGTTCATGTTACTCATCTTGTTAAAATGTACATGGAAGAACACCAGGATGCATACAGGCTTTTAAAAGAAATGTTTTTGTCTGTACAATATCAGTTTTACTGGTTTTGAGTAAATCAAATAGACACGTCAGAGGTGTCAACGTGACTTTTCACAGCATATTTTATATAGTGATTTACATATACTATCAACACCATGTTCATGGTTAATTTATCCATGAAAAAATGCATATAAACAAGTACCTTGATCAATTTCCATACTCCCCAGCCTTGAAGACACTTTGGTGAAAAAGATGGCCAATAATTGGAAGCAGACAGTGTGACAATGTAATGTTTTCCCAATGTGGAATGTATTCGCGCCCAAGAAAAACGATACTGCACTTCAGAAAAGAAGCATTTGTAAATATATTTAAATATAAAAAAATAAACAACGAAAGCATATATAATTAACTTTTACCGCATACTTCATGTGTTACACACTATATCAAAGCGATTGTTCAAAATTTATGTAAAAATGCATTATACGTGTATCTTGATTATTTTCCACGTTCTTTGCACACACTTGTGGTCACAAATACAACCCACATTTGGTAATTAAGTCAAACACTAAACTAAATAAGCATTTAAATACATGTATATCATAAGTACTTCTACAAATCTTTTCTCAATACAGACTGAACATCAAATATTTCTTAATCCTCAAATTACTCCTCATGATATAGCTTATTTTTTTCACGTGTCACTAAGTACAATGCTATACATGCTTTTTCTGGAGAGAATTCAAGTACTTTACCGCATGATTGGAAATGTTCACTGAAAACTCGGCAGTTTCTTCTCAAGCTTCGAGAAAAACTAGGTACCTACAGATTTATACTTGTGTAATACAAACTGCCATTTAAATAACCTCAACCAAGTTCACAGTCAGCACGTACAGACGTCTGTACCACAAGCATATTTATGCATATTTTTTATCTATTACTACACATCTAATAATTGACATTAACATGCACATACATGTACGTACATTTTATAACCACGACACGATTGCCTTTCGTTAGTGAAAAAGCTCAATCAAAAAAGGCCTTAAAATACGGACATTTCACAATAGTGCGCCTCCGAGACTTTGCAACGCGTTGGCAAATCACAATGCGCGAAGTCTGTCGACCCAATGGGTCGACAGACTTCCACGTGCTGTGATTGGCCAAAGCGTTGCAAACTCTTGGAGGTGCACTACAGCGAATCGCCCGTATTCCTATACATTTTTGAATGTTTACTTTGTTTACTTTGTTGGGGGCGCTTTTCAAGCTTTCCTGTTTGGAAAAGTGAGACATTCAATTAGAAAGAGAAAGTCAAAAGTAAAAAATGTGGAAACATTAAGATTTTTTTACATCAGAAAACAATCATGATGGATTATGTATGGACACTAATTTCATCTTCAGACGTGTGTATAACAAAACAAGGGACATTTTTCCAATAAAAATGCTTATCAGGCAGAGTAAATCACATAACAAAATACTTTAGCTGTTCAATAACACCTGTAGGCAGCAAGAACAATGGGCGCGCCTTTTGAAGGCTACCAGGCAGGTTCATCTTACTTTTATAGGCTTCATGAAGCAGTTTGTGAGTTGATACAAAGACAAGCCAAATAGCATGCAATTTCCAAATGAATTAAAATTACCAGGAAACAATTGCACTTGAGCAATATTCCATACAATAGTAAGGCGGCATTTGATAGTAAACCTGGCAAAATCTCCTTGCGAAAACTGGAGATATGGAGGAGGCATGAATCTTAACGTAAGTAGATTGCACTTAGCTTTCCCTGTGCCTTCAGGTCGTCTTTTAATAAAGGAAGCATACAAAAGCTAGTACTGGAAAATTAAAAATGAGCCCTAGCATCACACTACACCGTTCGTAAATTGTTGAATAGCAGACGTACATTTACACGAACAGTATATGACTTTGGTACAAAATGTTGCACTGGTGTATCACCAAAGGGATCTTACGCACGAAACTGAACACCAACAGAAGCATCATCACATCTTAAAAGCAGCCTCAGATAAGTGTAAGTACAGAGGTGCCGGGAACACAGATGGCTGGGCATCAACAGATGGCTGGGCATCAACGGATGATTGGGCATCAACGGATTTCACCCACAACATATCAGTGTATTCCTATCAGTGTATTCCTATTAGTGTATTCATATCAGTCATTTTCCAGATTATAGCTCCTTTTGATTTCTTGCGGCAGTGACTTGATAACGAGTACTGATGAGTGAATCTAACATAAGGACCACAGATGACTTTGGAAGTTTTTACTAGAACAAACGCTGAACATGTACTTCGAGTTCTGAGTTCAAGGGCGAACCCCATGGATGACTTTTTTACAGATATTCTACACCCTTTTTGTCAAGATTCACAGACTGCATGACAGTTCAAGAATGACACAAGTTGTCAATTTTTTTCGCACAGAATAACAACTTAAAAATAACAATTTACCGACGTATAAAACCCTAAAGGCAAGACTAACATTTCAGCTAGCAGCAGGAAAAGAAACAAACAACAAAGCAAAAATCACAAGGAAAATGCATGGCCAATTTCAACCGAACATCAAATAGAAAAAAGCGAAAAAGACCAGTTGATCTTCAATGTTGGCAAATTTCACAGCAGTGGAAGGGTTTTCAACAGTCACAATCCTGTGATAATAACATGTATGGGATAGTTGGCCAAGCAGTATTTTCCTTTTTGCAAATCATTCTTGCTATTAAATAAGCACAACAAATTGAGCAGACAAAGGTATGGAAAGACCAAAATGTCTCGTTGATACCGAATAACAAATGGAGGAGGAAGCATACGTGCCGGTACATAACAAGCAGCATCAACAGCAACCATCACAAAAGGACACATCATTTAGATGGGGCTAACAGAAATAGCGTGATGTGTGGCAAGGGGGGACTCCCAATGCACAAGCTATATATCCTATTGTGCCAACTGCAACCCCCTCCCCGGAAATCTGAAGGGAATTCTGAAGACAAGATAGAGGGGGGATCCTTTGCTACACATCGAGCATCAAATGTGAAATACATTTACACTATACACTGGAAAACTGAGACACTCCTACATACCACCAGGCACACCCACACGTCTCCTGGACGTGCTCAGGGACTCTGTCTTATGATGACACCATTTCGTCTCAGCATCCTAGTTTTGTCTGAACTTGCTTTTTTGACTGGAATACGTCTCGGAGTCAAATCTCAATGCAGACGGGGCGTCCAGGCATCTTCTGGACAGAGGTGCCGAAGACACAACTTGGCATTGACAGATCTCCGGAATAGCAAAACAATCTACATGTACATGTACTCCAATCTACATGTATTATTTTCCAAATTAGGACTGCTGTCAAATTCTTACAGCAAAGTGGTTTGATGACATGAACAAGAATTACAGAACGCGTACCGTGGGTGGCTTTCGCAATTCTGACTAGAACAAATGCCTAACATGTACTTGGAGTTCGGAGTTCTAGGACAAACCCAATGAACAACCTTTCAAGCAACTACATCTGCTTCGTCCAGATCCAAATATGACACAACAGTTCAGAAATGACAGGACAAAGTTGACCACATTTCATACAGGGTAACGACACAAAAATTACGGTTCACAACATATATAAGAAACGACTTGGAAAACGGCTCAGATTTTCCTAATATTCCCTACAGGATAAAACCTCAAATGCCAACAACCCTTCGAGCTAGCAACAGCAGAAGGAACAAACAACAAACCAAACACTAAGAGGAAAATGCAAAACCGACTTCACTGAAACATCAAGCAGAAAGCACAGCAACAAAGACCTGTTGAATCAGCACTGATGGCAAATTTCAAAGCAGAGCATGGGCTCTCAAATGCCATATTTCTTCAACTATACAACGGTTGACCTTCACTGAAAATGTAGAATAAAAAAAACAGGAATTAGAAGATTACGTTCCTACCAATATTTCCCAACAAGAGCTACATTTATCGAATCATTCTCACTAAATAAGTATGCTGACCAGAAACAATATAATCATGAAAAAGCCCTTGCTATGCGCAACATGTCTCAGTTGCACTGAATAATGAAAGGAAGATGGAACATAATATTACAGTATTTGTAGCAGGCATCACCAAGTAACGCATCACGTAGATAGGAGTAACAAATAGAAATATATTAAAAAGAGACTCCCTACGATTTACACCAACAGGCACAAAAACACTCTTCTGGACATGCTCACAAACTGTCTTATTGTAGGATAATGGCACAATTTTTTTCGAGATGAACACTTTTTTCCCCATTTTATGTCTGAAGTTGCTCTTTAAACGAAATAAGTCCTGGAGTCAAGGCTCGAGGTAGGCAGGGTGTCTAGATATCCTCTGGACGTTACACTCATGCAGGCCTGGTTGAGCACTCTATTCTTTTAGTAGAAATGGATGCCCAACACACGACACAATGGAACCTTGAGCTGGAACCATGAAATACACACTACCGGTAGTGATTCCTTTTCTAAATAAACTAGTACTACTCCTGATCTGCCTCCCTCGCGGCCAAGCCGTGACGTTGATGAAACATCTGTAAGGACTCTAGCATACTGCTCAGCCATTTCCGATGCTTACATGTATGCATCCCTACCATCAACATAAAACTCTCGGAGATTTGGCTTTAACCGCCGGATCAATTCAACACATGTGTCTGGTATACCTGGTTTCTCTTCTTCAGCCAGGGCAGATACATGGACACACTGCAGACTGTCCATGTATTGCAGGGTTTCTCTGAGAAAATTGCAGAAAGGCTCAACAACACTAACGTGAAGAAGATAGAGCGTTCTTAACCGTCTTAATGGCACAGCATCTCTCACCGCCTCTTGCATGTCTTGAAACCCTTCCCCAGTGACTCTGTACAAAGACAGCCTGAGGTCAACCAAGGCTGGGCAACTTGAAGCAAAAAGCTGTATCATTATGCTCTTGAACGCTTCGTCATCCATTTCCGTATTTAGGCGAAGATCTATTTTCTGCAAAAATTCGAATTTAGGAAGGTGTCTTGCAAGTACACGGATCTGTTGGGATCCAATAACTGGTCCCAAAAGAACAACTGCATTGATATCTAGCTGATGAGACAGGCAATCAATCAACTCTGTTGCTGCACTCGATGAATGACATTCACCTGACTGTGACTCAAAGAGTTGCTGAATGACCGTGCACTGCACAGTACGAGGGACACTGTTGTCCGACTTATCAGAAGGAAACTTAGGCAAATACCGTTCTCGTGACTCCAGCTGCTTATGCTCTGTGACCTCTCGTGATTCCGAGTTCGATGTGTCATCTTCCACTTCAGAGTCTTCCACGAAGATTACTGAAGGATACAAGCATTTCACACAATCCTTGAACTCGTACCAATTCGGTTTCTCAACACAAAACAGTTCGATTGACTTGAGCCAGCGAGGCTGCATGTGCTTGATGCAGTAGGCCAACAGTCTTAACTTGCGACTTGATATTCCAATTAACGCAAGCTTTTCTCCATGCAAGATCGCTTGAAGTTTATTGTTTAACTCCCCCCCAAACATTCCTTCAAAATTCAATTCAAGACACAATTCTGTCAACTTTTGAAGATGAATCACATCTTTCAGACTACCCTTTCTCCACAGACCTTTCTGATCAATGATATTTTTCAAGCATTCCACAATTCTGCAAGCCACATCATAACTCTCTGAACCAGCAAAGACAAACACGTTTGAAAGCTTTTCAATATCTTCTGAATTTTCTTGGATAATCCGTTCAATCGACTTTCTGATATCTCGAGCCATGTGTTTACCAGCACAAAACTCTGAAAATATTCCAAGAGCAAACTTGACCTTGGCGTAATCAGAGGAGATCAGAGGAGCTTTTTCATCACCATTTTCCCATTGTGATCCTTGTTCACAGAGAAGCCCCACACGTTTCCCGTTATGCAATACATCCTCTCCGTTTTCAACAGACGCTATGAAATCACTTTTTAACATCTCATGTGGAATTTCACAACCATCAAAAATTCGAGACAGAACAACACTACCGCAGGTGGCCAGAAAATCATTTTGGTTGTCCGTAAGGGTGTCCAGTAAAGGGTGACATTTAGACCTGGCCAAAGTGTGATCAGTATCAAGTCTGTCAAACATCCATGCAAACATTCCAGTTATCAGACTCCGAAATGTTCTTTGAAAATGGAAACCGTGTTTCTCTTTTACAACAAGATACTGATGCAGAGCCCTCAAAAAGCCTGGAAGACAATCCACACCTGCAAACAAAATCCCATCATCTAAATAGCTTACAACATTGTCTCTGTCACCTATGTTTTTAGTGTTTGGGAATTTTTCAAGTTCAGATGGGCTGTATTTGCGCGCATTGTCACCTATGTTTTTAGTGTTTGGGAATTTTTCAAGTTCTGATGGGTTGTATTTGTGCGCATTGTCACCTATGTTTTTAGTGTTTGGGAATTTTTCAAGTTCTGATTGGCTGTATTTGCGCGCATTGTCAGCACTAAACCCAGTTATTTGGACATAACCTAGATCATATTTTTGGCTCATCTTCTGCGCAAGCGTTGCACTTCTAGTGGTCATCACTACTCGACACGACTGAGGGCCTTCGTCTTTGAAGGTTTCCATGACACTGTCAAAATCCTTTTCGTCACTACAGTCATCAACAAGAACTACATGTACACTTACCGAAGAGGAAGGAGCTTTGCGGTACTCTTGAAGTCTGATATCTGATGCCTGGATATGTTCTACAGATAGCTCTTGCTTCTTTTTCCAATCATATTTCAGCTTTTCTAGGAGCACACTCTTACCACTACCCGATTTACCTTGAATGACGACACCCCTTCCACTTTGAGTGCGAATATAGCCTTCAAATATCTCAGCTTCTGATGTTAACTTATCTCTCAACACACCATCTGCAGCACAAAAGTTGAGGAACAATTCTGGGGGCGTGTATAGGTTTTGTACCATCAGGTCCTCAGCATCACTCCTGGTAAGAATTATCTTGATTTTTTTAAGTGATACATTTTCCTCTTCTGCAAAAAATCACAAACACAAAAAAGATTGCCACACAACAAATTAATGTATCAATAACTTGACAATACTGTAAATGTAAAATTTTTCAGTACAGTTTGGCCTTTTTGTCTCAAAACTTGATTACGGTCTTCATTAAGACGATGAGTTCATACATTTTAAAAACATTTTCAAAATTATTATTATATTATTATTTTTAATTATAACAACAAGAGAAAAAAGTACAATGACAGAGAACATATAAAGTATATACAGAACATATAAAATTGAAAATGGGGTATACACATTATGCAGCAGGGCACTTTGGTGCTGTGCCAAGTAACCAAATAGGTTGGTTTGCATCTTTATAGCTGACTTTCAAAATTCGGGTTTAAAACTTGAGGCAAGGGAATGCAAATGCAACACCACTTGAGGGGTATTTGATGGTGATTTAAACACAAACATGTTTTTCTCTGATCAAAAAACATTCATATCTGTTGAAATGAAGTACACACTCAACCCCATCTTGTTACAATGATATACATGTAACTCGAGATTTTCATAAATTTGAAAAGTAGAATGATATCCCGGTAATGTGAGGGCACTTTTTCTGATTTTGAAACTATCATAGCCGGGCAATGAAACGATTTAAAGATATGTATGTACCGTATCTCAACGTGAAAAAATTAACTAGTGAGATATTTGCCAGAAAAAAAATGCATGTTTGGCATGCATCTGTTTGTAAATCTTCCAAAAAATCACATATTTAATAATTATTTTTTAAAAACTGACAATTGATACCAAAAATCAAATTTGTGATCATCAGGACATAAAAACAACAGGTTCAGTCTTCAAAACCTACAAAGCAAAACGGCCAAAGGTCCAATCTTTCTGTCACTTTTTCTCAAAATGCCCTCAAAGTGAGAGACATCATTTTAACATAGGGCTGCACAATGGCACACGATGGTTCAAAACACTTGACTTCCAGTGCCATGTGCATGCATGTACCGATAAATCCCTAAATGCTCAGATGGATTCAGGCAGACAGAAGAATCAACCCTCAAATAAGGGGCATATGATGCATCAACATGGTTTCTGATCGACTTCTTGCAGAAAAAAAGTTGACTAAAGTTTCCTGCTAAAGGAAGACAAGAATTTTCTACCTATTATCTCAGAGCGTCCATCCCGAGCCCTCCGTGAGCGTCTTCGATTCCACATGAAATAGCCACTTGCAACTAAACCTAGGACCACAATTATCACGATGATCGCTGCACTGGTACATGGACCTGTCGTATAAAAAACAGCCATTGTATATCAACATTGAATTCCTATCACTGCATTAGTCTCCAGGCTTCAGCCTTAATTACAAAAAAGCTGGACAAAATTAGTTTTCTGCTCCGGAAATCTCCAGTATGAGACTGGGGTTTCCATAAACTCTACTTGGTTCCAACATTCGCCTGGAAACACTTACATGTAAACACTAAGGCTGAAATCAGAATCGCTGTTGGAATATGGGGAAGAACTGCCTCGGATTGAATTAATGGTTTTAATTAATTAATTTAATCGTACAAAAGTATCACTGGATTCCCAGAAGTGTCCCGCATTGATCACAATGCACCTGCATACATGTATATTGTGTGCATGTACATGTATAGCATTGGGGCATAACATGTACATGTATGTAAAATGAACGAAGGAGTAACCTTTGCAAATATACAATACAGAATGCATATCAGAAACACTTTTCACCAGCAAAGGCCTGCCTTTTAGCCAACTACATGTACCTGAATGTGACAAAATTAAAAAAACTTACCTGCAGATGTATCTATAAATTTAACATCTGTGTAACAATTGGAAAGTGTGTCATTTGTCCAGAACACATGACACCAAAATCTTCCAGAATCATTCAGGCGGCTGACCGTCAGTGACCAGTTGCTAGAAACAGAGTAGCCATCAGAACAAATCATGGAACCATTTTCCAAAGGAGCACAGTTCACGGATGTACCAGTAGTTACTCCCTCCCCCATCGACCAGAACAATGCAGTTACGGATGCATTCCTCGTCTGCTGTGCACATTCACAGGGCAGTACAATTTGTTGTCCGTTTGTCACTTCAACTGAGGATGCAGTATAATTCCGGCATGCCGGGAACAAGTCACCTGAAATAGCATAGTCAATGTTGAAGACAATCTCGTACCAGTAAGGGGTCTATTTGTTTGCTTTGAGGAGTTGCTGATTTTAAACTGAGCGTTTTGCCCTTCACGGGCGTGTTCATTAGCAATTCCTGCAAACTTTAAAAACTTGAGGAAAACACCATAGACTTGCTGCAATGGGGCTCGATGCCATGACCTCCTGCTTGCCATGGCACAGGCAGGATCAAGCCCCCATCCCAAAAAAAAACAGCTCAAAAGGAAGCAAATTCAATTTTAAGGGATCAAAATTAAATGTTTTGTTTGAAAAGTCACGACAGATTCGTCATTTTTTGGGTCTAAATGTTTCCTTTCCCTTCCTTTCAAAACACAGCCTCAACCCTAACAATGGCCATTAAAGATTACATTAAAAAGTTGCTAAAAATTCCTGTCCACAGTAACACTGTTTAAAGCTAGAGTAAGCTGAAACTAAACCCAAAAGTGCACGTTGAGTGAAGGAGATGTTAGCAATGATTATGAACAAGTGACATTTCACAGTGAACACATTTACATGTGCATGTATATCTCATGCACCAACACTAGCGCCGCTGCCCATTATGTAAGTTCACCCTCACCATGTCAACAAGAAATTTGCAAGGAAAAGCTGGGGGATGGATGACAGAGGTGACAGACAGAGGTGAATTGTACCGAGATGTGAGACGTGATATTGTTATATGTGTACACAACATGCAATTGGGTATAAAGTTTGGCCTAAAAAGCACATGTACCTTTTCTATAATACTGCCTAACTTACCAATTACATTTGTATCAAGATACATGTATTCCACAGGTTTACTTCTAGCACAATCAGGAACACAGGTGAATCGTCCAGCATGCGTACTCTCCACGGCTTTGATGACAAGAGAAAAGTTACTGGCAAGATCATACATGTATGCCGCATCAATTTGGAGAAAATCGGATGACAGGTTGTACTTAACGACAGTTGAATTGAGTGAATTACTCAGTAAATACCATTGAATTCCACACACTGGAACACCAGGCCTCCAATTTGTACAAGGGAGAATTTGCTTGAATCCTTCCCGAAGATACAATGCTGATGAAGCGTTCAGAGCTAAGTTTAGAGGCTGATCTGTATAAATGACAAATAGAAATTACAATTAAACTCTAGTAACAGAGCACTGCTACATGTAACACAATGTCATTTTATAACAAGGACTATTTTAAGCCTGAAGTCTTTGTTTTTTCTGTTCCTCGTTACTGAATATACAAGATACCTTCTATATAAAGGTAATTTGTAAAGTCATAGGACCTTGTAATATCGGTGATCCACCTGTAAACAATTAACACCAAGTACACGCACCTACATCCATGTCAATAATTGACAATTCAGTTGAAAAATTGGTGTTTGGATCTCAACTGAGCAAGCCAAGATAATAAAACCTTTCCTAACTATGTAAAGCTACTGCGACTGGTCCACAAGGCAGAGGTTTTCCTGTGTGTTCTTTCGTCTTAGCCATCAAAATTTAGTTCCGGTGGATAGCAGGAACTTCCAGGAAGAACTAAACAGCAAGGGGAAAATCTAGTCTCATGTATGGGTAAACTTCCTACGATTCAATCAGCCAAGTAAACCACAGTAAAGGTCTGGCGCCTTTAATCTTTTCAACTGTGCCACCACATAACAGTCTTGAAAATGGCAACAGTAAATACAAGATAAATGTATCACTTTAACAGGCATAGCGAGTCAAGAGTGTTATCAACAGGATCCTTAGTAATACTACTCATGGGCCATACCAAAGAACTTACTCAGATCAGGGTGTCACATTTTTTAATTGGATGTATCTTTCTTTCGAACATAAAGATCCATGTAAAATGTGCCATTTTTACTCCAATGCCTGTCTTTTTAGGTTGTGTACTATGGAGGGGGCTTAGCAACAAGCACAAAATTTAGGTTCATTCCTTGTTTTCAAGAATGCGTTCTTAAAGCAACGGCATTTGCTATTCTGCACACTTGCATGGTCTAGCCTTGTTAATCACATACGCAAACTTGTCACAGTACCGATTTCAGTGCCCTTAACACCGGTCTAGTTTGTTCACTCGTCTGTGTCAATAACATCACAAGCTGCATACCATTGCAAAGAGGGCATTCTGCCCTTTCTAGAGATATATTTCTCTTTCCCACATATAAAGTAGTTTTTGCTATTACAGTAATTTTTATCTCGGTATACTTTTTATGTGGACACCCTGTACATGAATGTTTAAAAGTAGAAATTTGAGATGTCCCCTCTGCTTCTTTGCTCTTTCTCCTTTTTTCTTTTTTTGAATAGTAAATGTACAAATGCATACATGTAAATGTGGACCCGAGGTTGCTGAAAAGTAGATGCGAGTGCCAACACCTAGGACAAAAATGGGGATGGGGTCACCTGTGCGGAAGACAACGGCACAATCAAGTAAACATAAGTCTAGAATGCCTTCTTGGGTGCCAGTCCATCGAAATTTTTCTGTCTCCAATTCGGAAAATATGGGCATTGGTTTATTAATTTCATCATCTGGCATGAGCCACTGTCATAATTTTTTTTTTTTTCTCAGAGTTCTGTCTGGCAAGCACATTCACTTGATGCATTCAGTGCAGTTGTCTTTTGTAAACAAGCGCGTGAACGCAGAATGAATTTTCAAAAGATATTCACAAGGTTGAAAACCTCGAAAGAAAAATTTCAAATTTGCCGGTTATAGCTACAAATGCATACATGTTATTGCCGGTAACACAAACAATAAATTCTGTTCTCAAACTTTACCTTGCAGTATGTGGGCTTCAGTGCTGCAACTACTGAGTGTCCCATCTCTCTTAAACACATGACACCAGAATGTTACTTGGTCTTCTTCTATACTGCTCCAGGAGTTGATTGTAAGTGAACCATTGCTACCAATGCTGTAATCGGCGCCAAACTGCATCTGTACTACTGTCCCATCGAAGAATCGTGCACCAATGATTTGAGTAGGTGTAGTGACGCCTTTACCCAAAGACCAATACACGACAGATGTGTTTAGTGTCTGTGGGTCACAGGGACAGGTAACTTTCTGTCTTTGCCCACGCTGCAATGTGACATTCGATGAGTTGTCACTGATGTTGGGTTGAAACGAATCACCTGAACATGAGAGGTTAATGAAACAAAATCGGATTGTTCCACTTCTACAACTTTTTCGTACGTAAATGTATATGTACATTATGTGTACATGTACATGCATTATCCCTAACACTCCTCAATCCTTCACCTGTTGGAGGACTGAGGAGTGTTAGGGTTAAGTATTGACCATAAAGTCAGACAAGGGGTGACAAGTTTGGTATATTGGTGCACAAATAGAAATGGTGGCAGGATACACGTACCAAGTATCTTGTATCACTGAATACAGGAAAGAAAGCAATATTATGAGCATGTGAAGTGACTAAATTTCTAGTCATTTTCCTCCCACAGATGATCTGATCTAAATGTACATGTATTTGGCCATCCTGAATTTGTTTCTCAAACAGGTCCCATTTTGCATTAGAAATCTCCTTGCTGGATGTGCTCTGCTCCAATTTGCCTCTGCTTTTGCAAAGGCTTTACAATTTCTACATGTAATCACTGCTTCTTAGTTTTACTATGCTTTTAGGACTTTCAGAGAATTAACGGTGCAAATGTGCACTCGGTTCTCCCTGGAGCCAATCATATCTCTGCATCAGAGCACACAAGTTCTGTACAAGATCAGAACCTTTAACATTACATTTCTAATTTATGCGAGTTTGAAGAAATCAGTTATTCCTCTACATTTGAAGACTTACAATACGCATACATGCACCTGTCTATGTGTTCATGCTAATCTTGTGTTCATGTTAATCTTGTGTTCATGCTAATCTTGTGTTCATGCTAATCTTGTGTTCATGCTAATCTTGTGTTCATGCTAATCTTGTGTTCATGCTAATCTTGTGTTCATGCTAATCTTGTGTTCATGTTAATCTTCAGCAAATGCATGTACATGTACATGTACATGCATTTGCCAGGTCTTACCAATAACTTTTATGTTGATTTCCTCGACTATCTTCAAACTGATACCTACAGGTCCAAACAGGACTTCACACTGATATCTGCCAGCATCTCTTTCCTCAATGCCTTTAATGACAAGGCTGAAGTCGGATGAACGGCCATATCTCTCATCATTCGACAAAAACTTCCTTTCCGCAGGATGAATTGAAATCAGATCCTGTCTTCGAGGCTTTTTGTACCATGACACCCCAGTGACGTTTTCTCCTTGTTGATAAGATGGGCAGGGCAATCGGTGCCACACCCCAAGCTGTGCGTAGGCAGTCTTGTTTACTATGCCAAATACATCTTGAGCAACACTGCCTACAACCAAATTGAAAACAACACAACCGTGTATTAATGAGCAGACCAATTTAATACGCACGGTTCAGTGACTTTCCCTCATAATCTCCTTGAGCCAATATCACGGTTGCCATGAGGCAACGTTCCATTTTTAAATGTCATTGACTTGGATAATGAAACCAAAACATACAACGTACATATACGGTACAGTACATGTGCATGTATGCACATCACGAAAAGAAAGTGTCCACTTTTTTGGGGGGAAGGGCCTTCATTTAATTCTGAGACTCCAACTTTAATTACATTTAATTAAGTGGAATTGAACCACCATCTCTCTATTTGGCACATTTTGACATGGCAATTGTGACAGTAGAACCAATATTGATAAAACAGTGATCACTGCTTCACTGGTGCATGTAGCCCTCTACCCATGAAATAAAAAACGTGTTAAAAGGATGCTAATTCTTTAAATGAAAAGCATTCCACACCCGGGCATCTTACAGAGTACTATTTTCTCAAACACCTGCATCAACTTGTGTGAAATAACCCTCTTTATATAACTGCCATACAGATCCTTGTCATTTGATTGGTGGAACACGCATCATGTGACATTCATTACTCCTGCCATTCATGTTGTGTCATGTACATGTACTATTCGCCCATGTGCGGATGGTAAAAATATATACAATGCCGGTTAGGATCGTCCTCATTTCCACGACATATGAAAGGCCTCATCCCTCGAAAAGCAGCAAGAACACAACACGCAGCTGATCGAAACCGGGGGACACTAAAATTTGGTACAAAAAATTATCGGGATTTGAAATTGTTTGAAATTTATTTCAAGATAAATAAAATGACAAGGATCTACATGATATAACATTTATATCACATAGATAGTGGATGTTTTCTCACTTGTGCAATGATATCTTCATTCATTAAAAAATCAATCTTCCATTCAACTCGACTCTGCCTTGTTGAAAGAAAATTCCATTTTTCAACTCGAGAAAATATTCTTATTATTGCACTTATGAACGTTCATTATTTGTATAATGATTAGTGATCCCATTCATGATAGGGCTGACATGGCTGAGTCATTTGAATTGTTCACTATTCGAATATCTGTTCTTCAATTCAATCAAATATCCACTTATCATTTGGTTTCACCAACCGACAGACTGTTGAGGAACAACCCGTATGCAAAATCTGTTGCAATAATGCACATGATTGTACATTATAATCACTATAATACCAGTAGCTTCTCACGTCTAAAACAAGCTTGTTTGATTGATTTAATTCAAATCACAATTTAAAATCACTTTTAAAAAATCATTTTAAAAACATCTTGCTAAAGAAGCCTTTATCCTTTTGGGTATTTGAAAGAAAGAAACGGCTGAATTTAACATACTGATGCCTTTAAAACATTTCCACACAACTAGCATAGGGTCATCTTATAATGCTTCTCTTTACACTCATTCAACTTCTACATGTACAGTACATGTGAACATATGTACCAGTACAGTACGGTATGTATACCTCACTTCATTTTGTATGACTGCAGGCATTTGCATGCACACGTACATGTGGGTGATTCTATAAATTAGAGGTCCAACTTGGGGACATTTTGGTGTCCTGTAACGGGTGAAACCATTCAGCTCTTCTGGATGGAACTAAGATTGGAACTGGTCACATTCTGTAGATCAAACAGGATTACATTGTTTATGACCTGTACAATATACAGTTCAATCTGCACAATGTTTGATCATGTGGTTACAATTTCACATGAAGAAAAGTTGAATGGCTTCACATGTGAGTGTAACAGGACACCAAAATGTCCCCAAGTTGGACCCCTAATCTATAGAATCACCCATGTACATGTATGTACCGCTACGTGGATAGAATTCAATAGCCATTCCATTTTACATGAATTTCGACAAAGCAGCATTGGCAAATATCACGGAAAGCAATATTGCTGAATATCATGGAGGGCAGCATGGGCAAATATCATGGAAAGCAGTATTGCTGAATATCATGGAAAGCAGCATTAGCAAATATCATGGAGGGCAGCATTGCCGAAAATCATGGAAAGCAGCATTGGCAAATATCATGGAAAGCAGTATTGCTGAATATCATGGAGGGCAGCATGGGCAAATATCATGGAAAGCAGTATTGCCGAATATAATGGAGGGCAGCATTGCCAAATATCATGGAAAGCAGTATTGCTGAATATCATGGAGGGCAGCATTGCTGAATATCATGGAAAGCAGCATTGGCAAATATCATGGAGGGCAGCATTGCTGAATATCATGGAGGGCAGCATTGGCAAATATCATGGAGGGCAGCATTGCTGAATATCATGGAAAGCAGCATTGGCAAATATCATGGAGGGCAGCATTGCCGAATATCATGGAAAGCAGCATTGGCAAATATCATGGAAAGCAGTATTAGCAAATATCATGGAGGGCAGCATTGCTGAATATCATGGAAGGCAGCATTGGCAAATATCATGGAAAGCAGTATTGCTGAATATCATGGAAGGCAGCATTGGCAAATATCATGGAAAGCAGTATTGCTGAATATCATGGAAAGCAGCATTGGCAAATATCATGGAGGGCAGCATTGCTGAATATCATGGAAGGCAGTATTGCCGAATATCATGGAGGGCAGCATTGGCAAATATCATGGAAAGCAGTATTGCCGAATATAATGGAGGGCAGCATTGCATAATATCATGGAAAGCAGTATTGCTGAATATCATGGAAAGCAGCATTGCTGAATATCATGGAAGGCAGCATTGGCAAATATCATGGAAAGCAGTATTGCTGAATATCATGGAGGGCAGCATTGGCAAATATCATGGAAAGCAGTATTGCTGAATATCATGGAGGGCAGCATTGCCGAATATCATGGAAAGTAGCATTGCTAAATATCATGGAGGGCAGCATTGCCGAATATCATGGAAAGCAGCATTGCCGAATATCATGGAAAGTAGCATTGCCAAATATCATCAAAATTGGAACACAAAAGATGTACAGGTTCCTGTACTTATTCAATAAAGTCTCTCATAAGGCATGTTATGCGTTAGCAAACTTGTACATGTATGTACATGTCCAAGAGTATTTTATCCCAGTACGGGTGATTCAAAATAGTATGCCTCCAAAAGTTTGCAACGCAGTGGCCAACCACACCGTGGTTCACAAGATTTCAAGCATTGCGATTGGGCAACGCGTTGCAAAATCTAGGAGGTGCACTATTGTTAACTGCCTGTATTGAAGAACAAAGACACTGATCTTTAATCAATTTATTTCATTGAATTTCTATTCACACTACATGTAGGAGTTTGTGCGTACCGGGGTGTATATGTCAGCATGCAGGTAGCTGGACTTTTGTGTTTCATTAGAATGAAGCAGTTCAACATACATGTACATGTATGATAAACTTTACCCCAGCAAAAAGCCAAAGACTTATACAAAGATAGATTTTTAAAATAATTCTTTTAAAATAAATTTTTGAAAATCTGAATGTTTTATTTTTAAAAATCATGATTTTTATCAACCCTGGTCTAGGAGTACCGGTATGATTTAGGAACATTTAAGAGATGAACAATTCTTCTTTCCCTGTTGGAAATTTCCTGTTCTTTTAAATCTTGTAATGAATAATTTACTGTGTGAATCATTGTAACATTTCTGTCACTTTCATTGGAATCTGCTTTAAACACGCCTTCGTAGTGCAAGTTTTCACATTTAAAACAACAGAAACTTCTCCATTCCATTTCATTAATGTTGCATTTGAATATTCAAATTTGGCAATACTATTCGAATAGTCGACAGTGGATTGAATATTCAGCCATTGGGCACAGCCCTATTC
Organism: Acanthaster planci; assembly: GCF_001949145.1. The sequence continues at coordinate 17,157 of NW_019091763.1, read as the reverse complement.
CTATTTCTAAACCAAATAATAATGTAACTATCCACGGATCAACTTTACTTTTAAATCACACCCTACCAGAGGATAGCTGTTTAAGATCTAGTTTCAAAGCAAATTCAATCACGCCAAAGTTAGCAAGGCTTTCATTTGGCACGTGTGCACATTCTTCATTTTACAGGAATAGGGCCAACTGTTGCAATGAGATCGGTGTCCTTAATGTGTAGACCTTAGAGAATTTTATTTCATGAATTTGTGTTACCAGGGTTCAAACTTGAGCACGGATGGACTTCCTTGGACTCCTTCTGAAGATAGAGTAGTGACTCTGTGGTCCACAGAGCAGTGTTGAGATGCACAAAAGAAAATAAACAGATAAAAAATGTTAACATTACTAATAAAGCAGCAAGAGTGATCTCTATCTGGACCAGGGAGGAATGCGAGTTTAGGCTAGAGTCAAGAACCCAACTGGTTTCAGATTTGATCCTCAAACTTAGGTTAGGCTAAGGGAAACAACCACCACAATATACCGGTACATGTAGAATGCAAAACGTGTGCATTTCTTCATTGCTACAAACATGAATACGATGTGCATGTACATTGTACGTGTGCACAATGGGCTCCATGACTGACAAATGTAAGTACGTGTACGTGTAAAATGAGCCCCAAACGCAACCAAGAGAGGACACAATTTTCCTAGCAAAGGAGGCTCCATTTATAGTGGGAACTGGACTTCACTGGTTTACGAACAACCATGAAATGCATGTCATGCGGTTACAGAGCTATAAACAAAAAATGGACTCTCACCCCATCAACGTGGCTCTTTCCAACCGATGAGGGATCTCTTCTGCTCAAGGCAGATAACCAAGTACTCATGTGCCAAGCTCTTGTTGGACAATTTATTGCTCAGTAATCATAACCATTGGTCAAAGATTAATTCTGAAATGTTCATGAAATTACAGCCTTGATCACTATTGATACTATGCATCTGCACTGATCAAGGGCATTTCACATCTCAGTAAAAATGGTGAGAGGTTTTTTAAAACTTCTTGTTTTCAAAAGATTTTCCTGGCACACATTTGCACTGCGGGTACACACATGTACATGTATTATATGGAGTGAATCTTACTGACACAAAACCCACTACAGATGCCAAAAAAGTAATATTTGCAAAGCTAACCTGTTTTGAAGCTGAATGTGCAAACAAACAAACATTGGTACTAAAAATACCAATGTTGTAGTCAAGTACCAAGGTTCTCTGCCAGATACAGAGCTGGGAAAGAGGGAGTAAAGCTGGAGAGCACAGGAATGTGATGGTAAATGGACAGAGGTACATGTACTACACACTGCAGGCCTAACATTACATACAAAATGTCACACCTCAGACGGTCCCAGCTTTGTAAAAATTAAGTTTTAAAGAGAAAGGTATTCAGAAAGTGCTCGGCTCAGTGTTTTTCCAGTTGTTTTGTCCTAAACAGAGATAGTCTGAAGTCATCATTTTACTTTGTTGCCTTACGTTTCTGCATACTTAAATGTACGTACATGTACCATCAAATGCCCATGTACATGTACCGTACATGTACACAAATTTCAGCTTTGTTCCTTCCTAACTACATGTAGTTCAATATTTGGCAGAGAACTTGGTACATGTAATTGAAAGCACTCCATTACAACTCTGAAAATTACCTTGCCGCAGATAAACTTTAATGGAACAACTGCTGGGCGTTCCATCTCTCTTGAACACATGGCACCAGAACGTTACTTGGTTTTCTCCAATACTGTTCCAGGTGTTCACAGTAAGTGAACCATTGCTACCAATGCTGTAATCGGTGCAAAACTGGTTCTGTGCTACCGTCCCATTGAAGAATTTTGCCCCAATAATCTCATTGTGCATAGTGGCGACGTTTTCCAAAGACCAATACACAACAAATGTGTTTGGCGTCTGAGGGTTATAGGGACAGGTAATAACTGTCCGTCTTTGCTCACGTTCATGTATGGCCATGGATGACTTGTGACTGATGCTGGGTTGAAACGAATCACCTGAACAGGAGAGGTTAAAGACAAATAAAATACAAAGATGTGGTGATTCGAAATGTACAGGTACATGTACATGTGCTGTACCACTGCATCAACAATTGTATGCATAAACAAACACATGTACTTTAGTGAGGATCTACTAGAGGGCAAGTCTGATGCCAGTAGCTAGAGTAATTCCAACTCCAATAGCGTACATGTACATTGACCCTGTGTTACTAAACGCCCTGGCCTTTGCACTCTGCGCCTCTGTCGTGTACCGCTGCATTACATGTAAAAATCCATGTGCCATACATATCCAGGTGTATGCAGTAGCTCTCCCTCGCATCACACACTGCAGGCCTACATGTACATGTACATTCACAAAAGGGGATGAACTTTTACAGGTGCATTACCTTTTAAATTTCTATGATTATACCATTTGGATTTGTGAAAAACAGGGCTCACCAATAACTTTTATGTTGATTTCCTCGACTGTCTTCAAACTTTCATCTATTTGTCCAAATAGGACTTCACACTGATATCTGCCAGCATCTCCTTCCTCAATGCCTTTAATGGCAAGGCCGAAGTCGAATGAAGGGCCATATCTCTCATGTTCCGGCAAAAACGTCCCTTCCTTAGAATGATATGTAAGCAGATGCTGTCTTCCAGGCTCTTTGTACCATGACGCCCCACTGACGTTTTCTCCTTGTTGATAAGACGGGCAGGGCAACCGGTGCCACACCCCAAGCTGTGCGTAGGCAGTCTTGTTTACCATGCCGAATACATCCAGTGTAACATTGCCTGAAAGCAAAATGCAAATAAAACAAACTGAATTCAGTCAAATCGAACACGGACTAGTTCATATGGCAGTACATGTACAGTCTACATGTATGCAGGCCTACATGTATATGTGCCATACAGCACAATATCAATGTGTTTACAGATGTGGTGAAATATACCTGCGGGTACTTGTACCGTTACATGCAGGTCTCACTGAAACTGAATCCAACATGTACATGTAGATTTTTGTACATGTACGTGTACACAGTGCCGCAGAGAGAAAAACAGAATGAGGATCCATTGGCTCAGAGAAAAAAGTTAGGCACCAGGTCGATTTGGTACCTCCCGGTACATGTACATAATGTACACTGCACTTTTATCATATCTACAGTGCATGTATATTGAGTGTCAAGTTACATGTACATGTACATGACCATGATGATAGGCTTTTGTTTTGCTTCGACTAGGTGCATTAACTCCGTCATGTACCCCTGGGTCAGACGGCTTTGGATTTTGTGCTTGTGGAAGAAATGAAAATTAGCGACCAGTTATACACTGTATATGTAGGAAAATACTGTTCTTTTACGTTTGAAAATTTCATACTTGAGGCTAGACCTGACCACGGGAAGCTTCAAACCTTTTGGTCTCAAAATTACATTTGGGACTGAAACATGAATTCATGCTTTCTTACAACATACATGCGTCCATGTTATTCACCCCTACATGTATATCACAAACATGGCTGAAAATGGTTCTCTTTTGCATCCAGACTTTTCACTGTCACCGTTCCGATCCCCCATTTCATCACATGTTCAAACACCGGGACAAACACATGTACATGTATCGTTCATGTTGGATAAAAATTAATGTATCTACCCTGAAAATTATGTACATCATGATATTGCTTAACACTTTGATATATTCATGTATGTGCAGTGAATGTCATTACATTGGTACCCGTACATGCAAATTTGGAGATTTGTACCATCTATAGACATTGTACATGTGCATATAGAATGTATGTGTAGTTATGCACTGTAGGCAACACTGAACGGGAAAAGTCATCAAGTTATGTGAAGGATGTTAAAAGTCATCTAACTACCATGCTTAGGTGGTTGCAACATGTCTTCAACCCTAACTGCCTAGGGTGTGTGCAAAATCATATCAAAATTGGAGGATTCAGGGCTGTTAGGGTTAACATGTTTAAGGTACATGTACATATATCCCAGAAACACTTCTGGGTGTACAACTACATGTACATGTAGGTACAGTGCATGTACATGCATCCTGACAGCTTAGTTTTCATTAACTGCCCGTACATGTATTCGGCATCTATGTCAATTTCCAATCATAAGGAGACACAGGCCAAATTTGTTGTGCTTAAGTGAGCAGAGATGTCACGACTGTACATGTGACATGGGAAATACAGACTTCCCTGCGTATGACGTCACGTTAGAGGGCATTTCTTTCTTCTTCTAGGATATACTCAAGTAAACCTTTGTGTAATTAGGCTAAAATAACAAAGAATAACCTCTAACTCAGCTTTAACGGGAAGGGTTTATTGACAATGATTCAAAGCATGGAGGAAGGACACAGAAGGAGTTTGAACTGCCCGGGGCTACAACATCTGGCCAATTACCACTTTCTGGCATGCCCGGTATGTCCAAAGCCAGAGCGCAGCGAATGCTCGCTACGCACCACCTGTTTCACAACCATAAGCCCCTTTCGTACCCAATGATCATTGCTGCAATTTTTTTCGCTGGTAATCTGCATCCTTAAAACATTGTACACTGCACTATACATGTAGCAAGTTGAATATTCATGCCATCATTGGTACTTGATATGATCTGACAACATCAAATTTAATGTTTACACAGTTGGTTGTATTCGGCTGTGTGCCGTAAGTGTTCATGTGCAGTTACTGCCCTTATCGAACGCTTTCGTCAGAAGTTGTTTTGGGAATAAATAGCCAAGTTGTTTTTGAGATATTGTGTTTTATTTGAATCATTTTTATTACAGAATTTACACAAAAAGGTATTGTATGAGATTTCATGATCACTCCCTGTGATGAAACAGCACATTTTGTTTTTTGTGATCTTAACTGTCCTGTGGTGTTCAGCATGTTGTTGGCCAGTCTTAGCCAAATTCGTACAGAGACTTTGAAAACTAGTGTTTTAGAGTGACAAAATAAAATTACAAATATTGCATGGATAATGGAAAAGTGCATCAAAATCTTTTGAAAAAATATTCATGATGGCAAAAGTAAATCTTATGCTAGATATTTTTTTTTCTACCCGGTATTTCCTTGTCACTGCAGAAAGTTGCACAAATACTGCAAGAGTATTACTGGCCCCAACTTGTCCGGCTAAGCTGCAGGCAGTAATCAGGCATTTTTGGAATGTTTACTATTGTTTGTCTGACCGGGCGGCGATGACCATCGAGCACTTTGATGTGCCAGAGTTGTAACTCCTTCTGTGTCCTTCCTCCATCTACATGTAGATCAGTTATCCATGCTTGTTTGTGGCAAGTTCATTGCTGCTTCACCCAGGTTATAGAATTTGGAACCTTCCATCGGACGGTGTATATATGTACACTATAGTCCCCCCCCCCATTTTATGTGTACTTCACTCTGTGCGTCTGACAAAAACCATGCTGGCTGATGTTTTAGTCTGAAAACGTCATTTGCGAACGTGAAGCACGTTAAAGGTCAACCACGTCAACTGCATAATTTCCGTCTATTATCACTCAAATGATATGAATAAGACCCTCCTGTGATATGAGAGCAGTTTGTTTGGACATGTTGGAGACAGCGCCCTCATGATTGATAATGATACACTGTACATTATTAATACTGGCATTACGCCTAGTACCTACAGTACATGTACATGTATGTGTATTCCAAGATGTGACTTTGCGTAACCACGGGTCAGTGCAAGGTGAAAACAAATGCACTTTGCGTTGCTTTGCATGGCATCTCATTGATCTCCATTATAAAGACTGGATAAGACATGACATCCAAAACGCGTCCTGCATGCATATTTTCAGGAAGGCAAATAACGAGCGTTGCAAATTTTGTTGCGTGCACTTTCAAACGCAGTTTTTCAAAACCCGGTTGTGGTTATTGTGCTTCTGTCGTCAGATTTCAAAGAAAAGTGAATGCTGCACCAGGAACGGATAAATTTGGAAAGAATGGTCGAGGTGTGTAGAGCAGTGAACTGCCAGCGATTTATCCGGCTCAGTATATGAGACTTCACTACATCGAAGTTGGAACAGTCTGAAATATTACTTAATGGCAAATGTGGTTTCAAAAACTGAATGATTGATTTGTTGTTTATTTTCCCAGATTTCACGGGAAATATCTCCAAGAAAGCTATGATCTGTGTTTGTCAGATCTGCAGACATGGCAGATGCAGTGGTTGGCAAAATTCTTCTTCAGGGCAAAAGATGAAACCAAAGTGAAAGGCAAAGAGCTGAGGTTTCTGTTAAACAACTGAGGAAAATCAAATTCAGCGCGATGAAAGAAACTCTGTCTTAAGTATAAAATTATTCGTTCCCAGTGAAGACTGACTTTTTTCATTGTACAAAATACATGTAGTTGATAAAGTAAATCAAATACTCAAATTGTGAACTCGAATTTTGAGATCTGATTTACAGTGCCTTTTTTAAAAAACAGGAAACCAAGACTACTGTAATTTCTTCTTTTCTTGGACATGACTAAATATTTTGGACAGTGGCAACTGCCATTTATTAACTGATGATGTCCTCTTTCTTATAATGCCAAGAAATCCAATTTACTGTCACAGGTGACTGAGCATGAAGCAGTGGGAGCAGGCCAGATGTCGGACCCTACAGAGCTCAATTGCAGAACACCCCGCCATCCCACATGATCAACTTAATAGCCAGGTACAGGTCAAAGTGTCCCCCTCTTCTCAAGGAATTTTCACCTTGTAACCAATGAATCCAGGGGTCTTTTTTTTAGAGTGCTGGGGTATTCTGCAATCCCCCCCCACACACACACAGTTATGGGGGTGTGGTTGCTAATGGAAATTTGGGGGCTACCTTTAGCAACCTGTTCCTACAATAAGGGAACAAATTCTACTTTTTCGAAACAACTCATCTAAACAAGTTGTTGGTGATGTCCTCTTTCATATCAGAAAGAAATGAGAACAGGGGTGGCTTTTGAGGGAAATCTTGGGGTCAAATGACAGCATACATCATGTACACGATTGCCCCAAAGAGCTGTGAATGACAAAAAAAATTAGCGAATGTAGGTTGGTTCCTTGACCTGGATAGAGATTTGTGTTTATGAATCCAAAATGCCCGAGTCAGGTAACAAGCCAAAAACAAAATGGCGTGATTCGCCTGAGTGGTTGGGGTCATGCTATTTGGCATCAACAAGCATCAATAAGGTACATCGTAGTCATGCATATTTATTCAAAGATTTTTTTTTTAATTTAGGCTCCTACATATGAAGTTCAATGTATCTTATCTATCTGAAATGATATTTGAGTGACACAGTTGAGCCTGTAGGCTGTACCATCTTGTTTTGCGTGGACAGCGGAGAAAAAAAAGACGGCGGCCCCCATACATCAAAAATTTTCATTTTCCTGCATTGTCCTGCGAGAATCTGGAAGCAAATTTCTCTTACACAGTGGCAAGTGTTAGCAAGTTAGAGTCTCTAAAATATGATAAAACCCCTTTCAAATCTGTAGTGGGTATTTCAAAGTTGTTGACACTTTTTATGTTGACGCTACTTTTGTGTGTTGATGCTTGTTGACGCTAAATAGCATGACTGAGTGGTTGCCTTTTGCCAAACTCGGGTCAGAAATTTGAAGTTTTCTTCCTTAAAATTAAATATGGCCAGAATTTACCTGAACTTCGCCGGGATTGAGTAATGTTTCCCTAAGGTCAAAATGTTTCCTTGTTAAAGGAACAGGGTGCTAAAGGCAATGCCTAAAATTGGAGGTCTTCTCTGTCTTGGAATCCCAATATGCCTAAGATTGCCCTTATTACACAAGTATTAAGTAAGTTTTTCAGCGACTGAACTAGCCTGGGCCTACATGTACATGTAGTGTACACATGCGTCTTTCCCCCATGCCTTTAAGCTTACTTACCGCTGGAGGATTGTGGGCAAAATGTAGGACTACGTATACGAGGCGTAGCTACCGGTACAGACTGGATGAGCACGAATACTGATAGTGATAGTACCTGCATGAGAAAGAAATTCATTGCGATTGTTCTTCAGCCCCACCGAGTTGGGATCAGTGCCTCCGGAAAGGAAATTATTATCTTGTTAACACGAACGTTCTAACTTTGATGATGAACAGTCTAGAGTGTACATGTACATGTACTGTACATGTCAATTGCAGCCAGATATGGGACGAGGAAAACGGCACGGAAGAGCGGTTGTGCGCATGCGCAAGATTTGCGCTATTTAAGTGCGCCCTCTTGTGGTAAAAAGTACTATGAATATTAATGAGCTGAAAGGATCACCTTAATTAAATCCTTTTTGAGGGGCACTGTGTC
>NW_019091762.1:61434-79804 GCF_001949145.1 Acanthaster planci | reverse complement strand
TACATGTACACGTATTTACATCTATTTGTGTCCTTTTACTTTGACCTACATGTACACGTGTATACATGTACTTTAGGTAGAATAGACTTTTTGCAGTCCTTAGACTTTCTGCATTTTCTACATTTCATTGTGTATTGTTATGGAACTTAGTGACTTATTCCTTGTTACTCAAACTATTTTGTATCTGTTTATTTACAGTTTTACATCGTTTTCCATTAAACGGCTCCAGTATAGGGGCCCACTTTGGAAGAGATGTTTAGGCCTCTGCACATTTGTGTGAACCAATCACATTGAGGGCAGAAGAACTCCCATGCTTAAGGTAGCCTGAGGTAAATGGTCATAGCATTATCTAACATATAGCAATGTAGATAACTGCCAACATACACTAACGGAAGATGTCGACATTGGTGCATGTTCATAGCATCGTGGATCATGATAGGGTGGCAAGGTTTGACGTCTGTAAATATCAGTCATTTGGAACAGATGAGGCTTATGACTGAGGAAATCCAAATAGCAAAGGCGAAACTCTCAAGCACAATACCTCTCAGCTTTCATTCCTGGCCCACTTTAGTACGGAGAGAATGAACAGGGCCTTAAATTTTAGCCTACAATGAAGGTGAAAGGGATGCTGTGGGACTATCACCCAACGACAGTATGTGTAGAGGATACCATTAACAGACGTGAATGAAGCAGCTATTGGGAGCAACAAAGGGTGGCTGTACTGAAATGTTTGCCAGGAAGAGGATACCTGGCATCAGTATTGTCTAAGGGATAAAAGTTAATCTGGGAAGCACATCAGTAGCTTAGACAACAAACAGTTGCTACATGTAATTGGCGATTGCAATATTTCGTCGCAAAGTAGAGAATTGCTTACCGCACATATTGGAGTTCACACTGTTCGTCACGTCTTGAAAACAGAGAACTGTGTACTCCTGTATAAATGTTACCCTAGGAATCTGGGTAAATTAATTCTCAGGGTTAGGAAGGTCTAATGGTCTGGATAGCAGATGTTTTCTCTGGTAAATTCTGACAGAATCCCTGAGAGTCTGGTGTGGAATAACAGCAACTAGAAGGCTGAGCCGGCAATATGCAGATGGTCGGGTACCAAGGGACTGGCTCAGTCGCATTGCAATAAAATGTCTGTTCTGTTGCATGAATCCTTTCGTTGGAGCAGACGTCTGTAAAGGAGTTATTGGCTTCAAGACGAGAGTTACCTTCAGGTTTATCTCAAAGCCTAGAGCTCATCGGAACATCCAACTTTCAGGAGGCTGAGGCATAGTAAGAGTGTACCTCCATAGTGATTTATCTGATGAAGTGACAATGTGCCAACCCACGTACTCCTGTACCTGAAATTTGAAAGTTCAGGAACAAGAGTGGTCCATGAAGATCAAGAAGTGCCAGCAGAGGCCAGTAGTCGAGGGCCCATTGTCAGTTTCAACTGCTAGTAAAGTGTGTCTTGACGGCAAAAGGTATCAGGTTTTGAGGATATGTCCTCGGGCCGAAGATATGTACTTGGGATAAAAAGCCCAGATGAGAGAATTGGAATGGAAGAAAAACAACATCCCAATGAAGTCTGGATTGAACCTAACAGGGGTCAAGTTGCTGTGACAAGAACCCATACACATGAAACAATTACCTGTATCAACAAAGGTAGGAGTCCAATAAAGACCCTGGCTGAATGAAGGGCACCCAAAACTGCATGAGGGTAGTCAGATAAACAGACAAATGTATTCCTCTGAGTAAATGTCTGCTAGAACCTTGCTACCGAAGATAGAGCCTAGAAATTTGGGCATTGAAGGCACCTGCGAAGCAATGTAACCATTAGCGTCAGACCCAAGGGGGTGGGGGCAGTGTCGAAGTCCCCTCTGGTCTATGTCCCAAGCCCTGCTCGTGAAGATTGAGAAGGCAGAGCAGGACTTGACCAGTGCGTAAAAAATTGGGGAGGGAAGGAGGAGCAGAACTGTTACATTTTGTCTCCTCCAAATCCTTCATGACAAATGGTAAGTTAGCAACAGGTTTTTTCTGTCTAGAAATGGGTGGAATTAAATCGACCCTATCACAAAGTCTTATGTGTAGGTGTGGATAGATAAGAAAATGTAATGAAATATCCAGAAAGAGGTGAACACTTTTTTTTTTGTTTTTTGTTTTTGTTTTAACACAAGTATGACTGCAGTGAGGGCCAGGCAACAGGGAAAATTGCTGTCAGGCCATAAAGGAAGGTACTCTGATAAGCTATGAACAACGAAAAGGTCAGATACCGGAGGAAACTCCATATGGCCCAGATCTATGAAGAAGGTTTGAATATCCTTATCAAGCAAGGAGTCACTGCCGGAAGACTAGTTAAGTCGGGTGGAAGTTGCGCCTAGTGACAATGAACAGCTCCAGCATATGTGAGTGTCGGTGCAGCATTTCTGGAGAATGGAAAAATGAGTCTTGTCTTATACATAGAAGAGCCATGGATGTTTCTTTACTGAAGGACTCCAGCTATTTTACTGCATGCATAATTAAAGTCTCAGCGTATGCAACCGGCCAAAGAGACAAAAAACCTTATCTCAACTGGAGCCTCCGTGAGAAATAAAAGTATTAGTCACCGATGTTGATTCTTCGTGATGGGGACAAATTAAACTCCGATCTCCCGCAATCCGGACAAGAAGAACAGTGGACATAAAACCCACTCCGTTATTCCAAATTATTCTCTGATGAACACAAGTATAACCCTACCGAGTATATCTCCTTCATATCTACAATCGGCAGCAAGGGAATATAAGTATGCGCATGAGCGAAAAAAAAATTGAGAATGGCGCCCCTTATTATCGCTTATGAAAATTAATTTTTTTTTTATAAACTCAGGCGATTCTCCAATTATATTGTCTCCTTCCAGTGACGACATCATAGCTGACAGTTTCTAGTCACACCAGTTGCTTAGATCGCTTCATCAAAATGACAACTATTCTTTAAATGATTAAAACATTCCTTTGCAAAGTGAATTTATGAAAGTTCAAATGTTTGACACATTTTTGAATTAAGACATAATTTTTCTCTGTACAGCTTGGAAAAAATGAAGCTTATATAAAACCAGATTTATTACAGAAATCTAAGTTCTTTTATTTGGTGAATGAGGGTGCATTCTCCATTGTTTTGATCATGGGAAGACAGCAAAAATATTTTTAGCCAGGAAAATTCACAAAGGAATATCATGATTTTGGTGATATTTCGAATTCAAATTGCAGACACAATGTGAACAGTGTCTTGAAGAGTTAGAGAACTCCCTGGTTTGGATCAAATGCTGGTTGTTTTGTGAAAATATGAGACTTTGGCCTTATTTGTTTTTATCGGAGATAAGAAACGTCAAGATCAAGCCATGGCTACCATGCCCAGCCAAGTTGTCTTGCATGCCTGGAAGCTGACACCCGTGGGAGGAAAGCTGACACCGGCCCCGGTCACAAAAGCACTGGCGCAGCCGCCGTGTGTGGTGGGCTGCCGTTGAGTCAAGTGTGGGGCTCCATTGACTGTCTATAATGCCCACTTTGTCAATGGCCTTGCTGAACATGCTGCATGCTGTGACTGTGCAAGCCTTATGCTCACAGCTCTAGGCCACATTTTACTACCCAGATGTGATCGTTGTGACAGCCAATGATTGGGGAAGAGGTTAACTAGCTTAAATGATTTTTGTCAGCAAATATTTTTTAACATGTTTAATGTGTGTGCTGAAGGTCCGATAACACGTCATTCACGTCAGTTAAAACCTGTATTTACAACTGACAGGTGATTGGCGCTGACAGGTGATTGTTAAAATTTCTTCTTTGCAATGACAATCTGCAGAGACAGTTGATAAGGGCAGCATTTCCATCCGTCAAACACAGCGATCATAAGGAAAATTAATTCTGATTTGTTTTAAATTGAATTGATTCTGATACATAAAACAAGAAGTAAATCCTTAAATAAGGAGAAATGTGCCAATCAGTATTTGTCACAACCTTTTGATTGAGTGTTCTTGTTTTTGTATCTTTTGCAGTTGGACAATAACAGATGCCGAGATCAAGGTGGTTAGTCAAGGTGGTTGGGAGAGACGCCATTGCCGAAAGCCAACCAACCTCCTAGGATAAGGGAACACTAGGCGAGATGCAACCTACCAAGTCGAGTGGGCCATGGCAGTAGTGGAGCATAGGGGGCCAGTGATGCTTGAAGCTCGATGAAGGCCCACAGGGAGAGCTATGCTCTATGTAATGCCCGTCGGCACACCAAGGTCTGTTACAGTGTGCCCGAGTTTGGAGTTGCCCGAGTGGCCCCTCGAGTGGCTGACTCAACTTCGCTCCCGAAGGCAGTAGTGCAGTGGGATCAGACTGGAGATACCGGATCTCAGAGCTTGCGGCGTAAATACCAGATACCACACCAGTACTGCCACTATGAGTTCGCGAATATCACTTGATGCTCGAAGAGCGAACTCGTGTTCTCGACTGTACGCTACTGGAGCAATTACGGGTGTCGCACGGTGGTACCCTGGACCGGCCGACGAGAAGGAATAGTTAACCACACACTGTCCTATTCCCTAGCTTAGCAAGGGCTGAAACCAACACACCACTGTCCTTGCTAATTAAGTGATCCCTGGCCCACAAGCGAGCGAATATCTCAAAGTGGGGTAAAGACTAACTCAAACTTTCCTCAGGTTTTTGATCATCTAATACACAGAATACACAGAGAGAAATTGGAAACCCAGCGATGCCAAAATATCCAGCAATTACAAAAAATCGACAAGCAAATATTAGAAATATCAAGAAACCAGAAATGCCAAAATACCCGGCGATATGAAAAACCAACAAGTAAATAACCGTAGAATAATGAAACAACTGCTTTTGAAAACTAATCAAATTATTATCAAGAATGCTACAACTGGGTCAAATCACAGAATATAAACAAGCAAGCAGAATAAATAAACACACATACTCAATATTTATTCTGAAGCAACGGAAATAAATGCTTATCAAAGCAATAGCGCCACCTGGCGAACTCTGAATACAGGTCAATACAAGGTCAGTCTGCCACCAGTGCAAGACTGAAAAGAAAACGATAAAATATCCAGAAATAAAATGACAAAGGAACAATCTTACTGTTCACAAGAATCAGAACAAATAAACAAACAAGGTGAAAGAGGAATAACACCGAAGCATGCGTCAGTGAAGGAAAAAACTCCCAAAATTCGGAGCCAAAACAACACGTTCCCTAACGTAATGGCGCTACGAAAACGAGGATGAACATGGCTGGTGCCTTTGCAGGGGGCGAGTGAGTGGGGGTGCACTATTGGTGATCGAGAATTTAATGAATGGAAGTAATGGACTAGGAAATAATGCATAGGTATTGGTAATCTGTGTAGGATGCAGGCAGTAGACTCGCCAAATTTATCGGCAAAGGGGTCCCTCATAAACAGTGGAGATGGTGAGTGTTATTGACCCTGGTAGAAACAGAAGGCATAAAAATATTGAGAAGGGTTCTCAGATTTTGCGAGGAAGAGGAATTGCTCTTGAAGCTGGGCTCTAGCAATGAATTTCTTGAACTAAACCCATCAGCAGGGATTATACATTTAGAAAAGGAAAAAATTTAAAGACTTTAATAATTCACTTCAGGTATGACCAGGTAGTAACCTCAGTGAGAGAAGAAGTGTTGTCCAGCTGGAAAGAATAATCTCCCGAGTCACTAGAAAACAATGAACACACGGGTGAATCATCATGGGTGCAGTGGCCCAGAGATAACCCAGAACAGCTGTATGAAGGAGAATGACTGCATCACCAAATCGAAGAAAGGGAGCGAAGGCATGGACATAGTCATGTTTCCTGCTGCTTCAGTGGGAGCCCGAACACGATCTGGTGAGGCGTTGGCCGCCCGTCCAAAGTGCATGGCTCAAGTGTTGCTAGGACTGTTAATTCAAGTCTGAGATTGCTGGCAGCAAGTACTCTGTGTGAAACTCTGGTCGATACTGCAAGGAAAGAAAATTTCCCCCCAGAAGCCAGATACTGTAAACGGGATCTGCAGGCATAAAAGCAGAGGAGTAATCCATGGTCGTTGAGGAGCATGGACTCATCCGGGAATGGGCAAGTAACGCTAGTGGCCGGTAGGCTATTATGGTATATTATATGACTGTATGATGAAACCAGCAACCTCCCCGCGATGCACGAGGAAATGCTTAAGCAAAGAAATTGTCATGTTTGGTAGGGAAGAACAGGGCAGAAAATTGCAAATTGGACACAGACTGTCGGAAGCTTTTGTCTGAACTGCAGATGTAGAACTAAAATGCATGCAGGAACTCCATCTATCTTAGGGTGACACTGCAGTCCTCCCACACAAGAATGCTGACAAATTCTCGACATTTCTGACAAGGAGAGCAAGCCAAAACACAAGACTTGTGAAGATCTTGGCATTATAATTGATGTCTTTACAGTTGAAGTGAACATCGACATCAAAAGGTTGATGATGGGCTGCCACAGGATTGACATTTACTTGTCCTTAACCACGATTAACATAAACGGTTTAAAGTGTTGGAAAAACAGTTGTACAGCAAGTACTAAGTAATGGCACGTTGCTCAGAGAAAGTGCTTGTACTCAGCGGTGTGCCCGCTGAAGGGGAGAGCTACACAGGGAATGTGGGACATACAGTGTGTGCGGGGTGTTGTCATGGTCTGTGTTATTTTCAGCAGTTATGCTTGCACATGCGCATTTGTAGCTATCGAAGGTGATGTTTTTCCATGTACATGAATACAATAAAAATTTAACCAACCCACGAAATAAATCCCCAGCAGACACTAACAAATCCTTACCCAAAACTACCAAATTCCCATCTTACCCTACCTAATTTCCATTAATTCCATGCCATTCCATCCACTCCTAACCCTCTACAGCTAGACCCCAACCCTTTCCCCCACCTAAGCCTACCCGTAGTGCTGCAGCCAAACCGCTGAACCAAACCAAAATTGTTTAACGTGGCTTTTTGTAATCGAACCGAACCAAACTGGTTGGTTCAGATGTTCAGCTTTAATATGGCATGACATTGACAGCGCACAGAATGCACACAAGAAAACGTGATAAAAAGCAAACACAATGAAAAATGGATAACGAGTTCCGCTGCACCAGCGGTCGGCACGTGTGGGTTTACACACGTACGTGTACTATAAATATACTGTACATGTACATACGTGCATATGTACAGTAAACTTACAATGACCCCACATCATGTGATGGTTGTAAATACCATGTGGTGAGAATTCACTAATAATCAACTGAGAACATGCAACGTACAGCCTTTCCGCACAACAATTCTAATTTGTATATTCCAATTTAACATTATGTTTGCCAATCTCCGATAGGCACGGCCTTATGTTCTATATCATAAATGGCCGTGCAAAACAAATTTTGATTAGATAGGAGAACTGATTTTGCCAGGCAGGCCGTGCCGGTGCAGTGCTCCGGCATGTGACAAGATTTGGTTCATATTATCATTAAACATGTAAAATACACATCAATGCAATAATCCTACATAAAGTTAGAATATTGAAACAAGCAAACAAACACCCCAACAAACAAATAAACAACCCAACACCCCAACAAACAAACAAACAATTAAACAACATATCAGTTACCCGAGACATCCAGATCACATCACTTTCCAATGAAATCACTAAAGTTGCCCAAGGTGTGGTCTACCAGGTCCCTAAATACAAATGTCCTACCTCATTCAATTCCCAAATTACGGTACAGCTGAAAACATTTTTTTTTTTAATTTTGACCTTAAGTTTCTCATAATTTCAGATTTGAGTACATCACAGTTATATCATGACAGCTTACATATCTTGGTATCAAGGAACCAACAAGTACAAGGTTTCACATTAGTATCCTCAACTGTTCAGAAGATATTGACAGGTGTGTTATTTTAGAATTTTTCTAAGCATTTAAAATGCACCTAAACTTTGACCCTTCATTAACCCTAATCCCCTGGGCCCTTTTTGCTAGGGACCCCCCCTCAATCCCCTGAAATTTATTGAAAATGTTACTTGGAGGTGTGCCTACTGCCTCAATCTTTCAAAATCCTCTGGCAACTCCTGTTACTATGTTGAGGAAGTGAGACTGGCATTCTTGGGCAGTGCAGTTGATTCAAAAGAAATATCTGCCTGAATTTGTGCAGGACTAAGCAAAAACAACACATAGTCTAACCCACAACCTTCATGCAAGGCATCCTTCACAATAAGCCATACACTTTTGCCATTCACCCTCAATCCTCTGAAATCCTCCAAAACCATCTGAAGGAGGGTTAACCCTCCTATGATGACATCACTCTTTGGGTGAGTTCTGTACATTGCGGTAACTCACCCTCATAGGGATAATGATATGACAGATTGTACTGTGTATTAACCCTAACTGCCCAAAACCTGCCATACTCCAACAGCAGGTTTTGTGAGGTTTTGGCAGGTTTGGTGGCGTACCTGAGGAACTTCTTGTTGAATTTTGTGAGACTTGGGATGAAAGGCCCAGGGAGATGGTGTTGGATTCTGTGTGAGTTGGGACACACACAGGTCACTGTGTGCAGTGTCTGGCTTGCTGTACCAATTGTTGAACTATGCTTGATTTTGTCAGGTTTGGTACTGTTCAGTGCAAGTCATTCTATACTGCATAGACCCATCCATACAATATCACTCAAACTCCAACGGGCTCATTCTGTTGGAGTTTATCAGGTTTGGTACAGTAACCTGCATGTACAAGTACATAGACAAGTACATGAACCTGTTGGATTTGGATTTGTGAGGTTCAGTATGCTTTCTAGTGCAGGAGCCTAGGGGGTTAGGGCTAAACAATTGTGCCTCACTGCTTTGTGTAAATAACTGTGCAGTAAACCAACTGTATCAGTTATGACAGTACAAAAGACCCAGTGTTATTTCGTGCTGGCAACCAATACACTGTAACTGTTGGCATGTGAACATTTATACTGTTAAACCACAACAGGGTTAATCCCCAAAGCAAGCATCACTTGACTTTGACACCCAGACAAACTTATTGCCCGACCTACAATTTGTCTGATACCAAAATATGAACACCATACCTGGATTAGTTCATAAGATACTGCTGAAAGAAGCCAGTTTTGGGGGGATTTAAATCACTTCCAATTTGATACATGATGGCATCATTGTGATTCCACACTTGTACAGTGTATGCACTGCAAGGGATTCGGGTTAATATTTGTCACTACATCTTCCAATGCGCACATCAAATTTCTATGACGTCATTGCATCAGAAATTGAAATTGTCTGACCACCTTGTGTTTGTAACACAACTCTATAACTAGAACAAACACATTTTATCTGTATTTTTCTTTAGCGGTCTTAGAATTCCACATTAACCATATGCTGCCGGGGAACCCGGTTTCAGGTACCTTGGGTTTGTATGCATAGCCAGGGCGCTTTTAAAAATGCAGTGCACACATACAGGAGATTTTCAAGACATTTACACCCACACAATTGACTCTCTGGTGGCTTCTCTAAGCTGACAGGTAGCCTTCATTGACTCCTGAATATTTCAGCCAAGCCTGCTGCCCTGTAAAGAGAGCGCAGAATTGTGAGGTGTTGTGTAATTTCCTTTGTCCCCAGTGAATGCAAGTGGCGTCTTTTCAAACGCGGCAGGATTAGCATGCAGCAGTGCTGTGTGGGGCCCTGGAGCACTTTTGTCCATGGTGCTAATCCCATGGGCGCACTATGCCCAAAACAGAGGTATACTGTTTAAAAACAGTGACAGATTACCTTCGAAAAATGCAAGCCGAAAAATGATGGCACTTCCCAGCAGCAGCAGGTCTTTCGTTCCGAGTAGGGTCTTTTGTTACTGGACCAGCTCTTTTGTCCCATTTCAGGCACCCTGGCTCTGTGTAGAAACCCATGGTGCTCGAAACAGGGTTCCCCGGCAGCAAATGGTTAAAGCAAGTGTATTTTCTTACTTTTTTATTTTCTGCTTCAAGATGAATCACTCGTTGATTGAGTGCTTCCAACTCTTCATCTCTCTCCCTATCACGTATCATCTGAAGTCTGATTGAATCCCCAGATCCTGACAGACCATCCAGACAGAGAGGGGGCACAGAGAAGGGTATGCCATGGGTAACCTGGCTTGTGGCAAACCCAACAGAAATGGAACTGGCATCAAGAGATCTCTGATCATGTGATGTAGACAACATTGCCACTGGTGGAGCTACAGCTGGATTATGTGTAGGACAGTCCAAATGCTGCAGGTCATGAGGAGGCTGGTTTATAACAGATGGGTTAATGGGATCAGGAGGGGAATCACTCTCACTTTCCAAGGGTATAAATTCTGCATTTTCCAGCTCCTGAAATAAGAGGCAAAATGAAAAAAACTAAAGGCATTTAAATTTTCAAGAGTACTTTATCTGATCTCATCACATCGTTCAGTGGTAGACACATTTGTGCATTGGTTCTTCAGTCTGCTTATGTCAAAACAAGCCAAGGTTGTGGAAGACAGCATGGCATAAGTTGTTTTCTACAGATTGTTTTAAGTAAAAGCAAAATCTACAAGCAACAGTATATTAATGACACAGGTCACAAAAAGTAATACAGATACAAGTTATTTGAATACAGCCTTACATTTTACAAAAGAACATGAAGGTGTGCTGGAAGGATAAGAGGCCATCTCGTTATTCTCAAAGAATTCCAGACAGGTCACCATTTGCTGGCCCATTTCCTACACCTATGACCCCAAAAACGAGGTTTCAAGTGCAAACACATCTTTCCTGCCCCACCACACCATTGTTCGTTTCTGAATCATGACAATTTTCCAGAAGAGACTGAATTGGGCTGTTGCAAACTGACTAGAAAAGAGGTGTTCCCACAAAAAAAGAAAGATAATTTTTTAAAAAGGCCCAAAATTTTCCCGCTCTTGCTTCAATCACAAACAACAGTCCCAAGCTAGCCAGCTCTGAAACAAATTTTTCCAAACCCTCTTTAATTCATTTACAAGAAACCTGACAGCATAAAGAAGAAACCAGTCAGAGCTAAACTCAACCAAATAAAACATGAAAACTCTCTCCCTTCTGATGAAAACTCAGACAACATGCTTGAATTATTTTTTTTCTTGGATTAATAACTTCTGTCCAATTAAGGTTTGTGTATAAAAAACAACAGCATGATTAAGGAATAAGGCATTTCCAAAGTGTGAGTCCAATCTAATCATAATCCAATATCAACACAGCAGCTAATGAGTCCATGAATGTATGAACATGCATTTCTGCAATTTCCTAAGAACAAACCAGCCTCACTAACAAGAAGTAAACTGGTTTCATGACTTGACACTAGAAACGAAACTGTACATGACCTAATGATTCTCTGCCAAACATTTCCATCCTGAATGAGCTTGATACGGAAATCACTTTGGCTGTAGTCAATCATGCCATTGGCGAGCTTAAATAAAAGTCCCTTAGGTGTTGATGGCATTCCCCCACCCAAGGTTCTGAAGTGTTTGCACTCCAGTAAGACCTACATGTAACATATGCAAACATAATCACTCTTTACAGAAACAAAGGTAGCAGATAAGATGACAACAACGGCGGCATTCCCTATTGAGTATCACCAGCAAGGTCCTTGCCTGTGTGCTACTTCCCAGGTTGTAGGTCCTCGCCAACAGAGATCCAGTGTGGATTTTGCACATCTCATTCCATTGTCGACACAGAGTTCTCCCTGAGACAGTTACAGAAAACATGTATCGAGCAGCAACAACAGCATCATATTCATTGACTTGTGCTCCATCCTTGGCAGCTGCCATCCTGCAGCTCTGTTACAATCGGCGCACAGCTAGTCAAGACAATATCACTAATACTCACCTCAGCTAACCATGGTGGCATACTATCATCTCCCTTCCTTGAGTTTGTATCACTAGAGCCTGTGATTGCCAGCACATCCTGCTCATCTTCATTACAAGTTACAGCCCCTTCACTGTCAGCATTATCAGAAATGTAACTTTCACTAGTAAAGACGCTATCATCCTGACTGGGTTCTGATAGCTGAGAGCCTGCAAAAACAAACAAAATCTCCTTAATTCTCCATAAATGAGAAAATACAGATTTGCCAAGAAAGAGTTGTAAAAATTATGATATAAGTTCACCTTGCAAAATAAGCAGGGGGTCTGTACTAGAACAGCTCTTAAATTTCTGCATACAAGTTGATAAAATAGAAGCATGAACACCGATGTGCTCTCCTAATGGACAGTGAATTTAAAGACTCCTTAATTTAACTGATTCAAAGTAAACTAAAAAAGTATGAGATACACAGTGAATATTTTCTTAAATGGTATCTTTAATTAAATGCGACAAAACCAAACAGTAAATTCCAGTTTAAGAGTTATATTATTTTAGAGTTGCTCAAACTGTGAAGAATCCATGGGTGAGGTGTTAAAAAACAAACACTGAATTATTTATCTTATGGTATCAACTTATTCGGTAACCAGTACATGAAGTCATTACAACAGTGGCACCACGTTTGCAAAGGTGGTACCAGTACACGTACACCTGTTTTTTTGCCTCTTCAATCAAAAAAGTGCTGTAATTGGCCAAAACGTATGCACACATGAAGTTTAAGAATGTGCCCCAGAGTGTGGGGCCACTGCAGTACTGGTATCTCTTCACATTAGTCTATACTAGAACTAACATCCCTCGGTAATTAGTGGACCACTTCTGGTTTATATTCCACTTGTATGATATCCTATATCAAAGCAGTACACAATACTGATAGCTTTGAGGTTTATGGTAAACAAGCATCTTCAGGTGATCTGTAGTGCGTTCCATTTTCCTGAAGTAAAAACATTATTTTAATTCATGTTTACCCATTGATTCTGCAACTTCAAACTAAGACTTGTGCAACTGACCTCTATTTGAATTTCAAATAAACTGAAATGTCATTTGTACATTTCAAAGTTCCCCTTGGTGAAAAGTTTGTGTCCATTCTGAATCTTACATGCATAAAGTACAGGAGTAGGACACAAAACTCCAGTGGTTGATAGAATAGCAGTTGCCAGTTTGATGTGGCAATGACTGAAAATACCACTGAACCACCACAAGTAGAAAGAGGCCAATAACAATACAAAAAGTGCAACGCTATAATTTAATGAGTAGAAAAATTTACCTCTGCTTGAAGTGAAGCTGTCTTGGTGAGGAGAGCGAATAGTTTTAGATTTCAGAACTTTTTCTACATAAAGAAAAAGATGGAAAAACAAATATGTTGAGAGTAAACCTGGTTTAGATGGATTTAGATTGATACTGAAAAGTGTCAGATTGGACTGATTATTTTACCTGGAATCCAACAAAACCTGACTATGTGTTCAACTTGTTTAAAATGCAGGAAGTTGTCTGTCATAGCTACATGTAATAAACTGGCACAGGTAGTAGGGTTTTTTTCATGCAAGACAACTGGTGACTTACTGTATCTCACCAAATGCCATTTTTAACTGCTGTAGTTAACTTATGATATAACAAATTAACTGTCTGGCAAGGCATTGCCAAAGCGCAGATTTAATTTTAAACTCCCAAACTAAGTGCAGCACAAGAATGAGGCTTTTTAGTACACTAACAAATGTGTGGGTTGGACACATGATACAGAATTTACAACTACCGGTAAATACAGACAATTGATCTTGGAGTTGAAAGATCTGTTATGTGTACCACATTCCTTGTTCCCACGAGGTGGTTCTTTGCTATGTTCACTATATGAGAGTAACATTTTGGTATCAAAACATGGGTACCTCCTGAACACATTTCCATTGAAACTTACCAACAATGACAATACAATGCCAATGTCTGCATGATACATCTGACACAAAGTGTAGTGACCCAAATATGGGCTTTGGCGTGGGAACAGCCATTTTCTTACGATGGGTAAGGCTTGGATCAACAGGTATGCCCAGTCTACCACTCTCTACATTCCCAAAGGAGTAGATTTGATTATCTGTTATTGATAGATATATAAAATCATTAGTTTCGACAAATATCAACATTTTGGAATTAATGGTTTTGAAAAACTACTAAAAGTATTGTCCAAAAGTCATGTTACCCATCCCATAATACATGGATTGCACAGTATCATAAACTTGAGCTCAGGTTAAATATTTACATAATTGGTAGTTTTCATAGGATTGAAGACAGTGTTCCTCTAGATTAGACATTACTAGAATTCCACCTCTTGGAGGCGGTCAATTGTAAGTGAACACAACAATGTCAATTGTGCATGTTTCCTTTGGTCCCTGTTCAAAGGTTGAACTTACCCTTGGTTGCAATGACTGTAAAACCATCCCCACATGCAGCACGTAGTACCTGTTTACTACTAAGTACACCACTGATTTTATTGACTCCTGATCTGGGCTTGCAGTCTCCAACACCCAGCTGACCATGCTTGTTCAGACCAAATGTGATTAACCGACCAGTATCTTTGAACAATGAAAACAAATTGGGAATTTCAATCACAATTCATAAAAATCAAAGAATTTACACAAAGGGAAAATAAACCAAACTGGTCATGACAACTAATCACAGCTGGTAGAAAGGAAACTTTTAATCCAGCCCTTTGTTGGTGGCTCCTTCTGGTGTGTGCAAATGGGCCACTGAAGTTCGTCTCTGTGTACTTGAATGGTAATGCTTACCAAATGAAGCTTCCATTATGTGTTGCAATACACGTTCTTGCACAAACATGGAATTTAACTTCTCCATTATTTTTGTTTAGGGATACTTTTGTAAGGTCACAGGTTCAAATACCATTCCAGTCAATTTCTCTGCAAATCTCTACAAATAAGTACACTTTTACCGTACAATAAACTCCAGAAATCTTTCTTTTGCTTTTGTGAAATGACAGCATACAGTGTAGATTGATTTCATCTGAATTATTTGAATTGTGGAATAGTTTGTTTTATGCATCTCTCCTAACCCACCTCAATCCTCCAAGTCCCCTGGGTGGTTTTGGAGGATTTTGGAGGACTGAGGATGATGATTTGAACACTGGAGGAGTTTGGAGGATTGAGGATAAATGGTGATTGAAGCATGGAGGATTTCGAAGGATTGAAGATGAATGCTGATTTAAAAGCTGGAGGATTTTGGAGGATTGAGGATGAATGGTGAATGAAGTACTAAAAATCGGTCAAACAGTGGTGCATGTGGTCACACATAACACTGTTCACAACATACATGTACCCAAGGACAGTGTTACGTTGTTCACTGCTGCTGGTCATAAATTGCACAAGCTTCAACTGCAGTGTGTTAAAACAATGTCTGCTTTGTTTATTACAAATGTAAAGCCCTTAGCCAACTCTGCAAAAAACAGCTTCAGCCCAGCAACCAACCTGATATGCCCAACTCCCCCCCAAAACAAAAGAGACACCCCCCAAAAAAAAGTAGGGCCATGGAGGATTGAGGATTCGGGTGCCCTTCATTTTGTACATAACCCCCAAATTTAACTGGAGGATTTTGGAGGATTGAGGATGAATGCAGTTTTTAAAGTGGGGCAATTGGAGGATTTGGGGGGATTGAGGATGTGCCCTAGTAAAAAGGCCCTAGTGGGTTAGGGTTAATACTGAAGTAACTTTTGCACTGTTCTTCAAAACCCTTTTTAATAGCTGCAGGGGTTCACAGGTTGACACAAGCTGCATGCTCTAAAGTTCCACTCTTCTTCTACTCTCTTACACTGAGTTACCAAGCACAAACCTTTGAAGGAATTTGAACACGCACACTGTACTGAAGTGTGGGAATCCCTGAGCAAAAATGAAAAGGCAATGCCCAAGAGTTCACTTCTCAGAAATGGAACTTCTCAAATTATATTTCATTTACTCTAATTACCAAATGACGTTTTTTTACTTACAATATTTCAAGCACCAATGCAAAGGGCCGATACCTGATTTTCCTGAATAATCTTTATATTCTATGAATTACAGGTTTAAAAAATGCATATTTTCAGACAAAGTCTGTCATCATCATATTAGGAGTAAATAACTACTGATGAAGTTTGCACAGTTCATAACTACAAACGATACCTACAAACTGTGTGCCACAAATTGAAACAGTAATGAAACCTACAGCTATTAAATCTTCAGTGAAAGCGTGTCAATTTGATGTCAACCACAGGCTTAAAATATCTCTCAACTAGCAAAAATGGGTGCATGGCCATAATTTCTGTTTCAAGAAAGGTGCCATTTTTAAAAAGTACGGGCAAACTACCACATAAGCCACAGAGGGTACTTTCTTTGGCACACTGTTCAAAAACCACTATTAAGCAGAGTTCATTGTATGTTTTCCATTAACCTAGTAAAATCCCCCAGCCCATTTTGCCAGGGCACATCCTCAATCCTTCAAAATCCTCCAACAGCCCTCCTCCAAAATCCTCCATTATTTCTTGAATATGTTAAAAAACAGTAAATGCTTCGCACTATTTCCATGCACCATCCATGTGTTACAATCCATAGTGTCCAAGTTATATCCTTCACACCAACATCACTCCACAGATGTGTACACAAGGTTGACCTACTTCCAACAATTTCATGTTTAGTCAGACATCAACAAACTTTCTGTACCCAGTTATTGATTTCTATAGGCTCTGCCAGTCAGCGTCTGAACTAGAATTGTTCCTGATGACCTCTATATTTCAGTGTAAATAAGGGAGTAAGTATGCGCTTGACCGGTCTTAAACATGTGTTTAAGGCTGGCTCGGGAGAATGAGTGGGACAAATGCTCAAATAAATTTGTGCTTGGCCAGTCTTAAATGTTAATCTAAGACCAACGGTCATTAAACATTAGTTTAAGACCAGCCGAGCACATATTTATTCCCATTCGTAAATGAAGGGATTAAATGAAAACTTACCTGTTTGAAATTTAATCCAAATTTTATGAGAAAGGGCGAGCAAGAGATTATGTGAGATTCCAGCCACGCGCATGTGAAGTCATAATTGAAAACCAGATATGAGGTCAGATGAAAAACCTTATCCCAGTTACAACTGAAGGGATCAATGAGAACTTGTCCTATTGATAGAGAAATAGGGCGGGAGAGGCGGGCACGTAATCTCTCGCTCACCCTTTCTCATAAAATTGGGATTAAATTTTAAACAGGTAAGTTCTCATTTAATCCTTTCATTTTATTTCAAAATCTCGCGAGAGTTTCTGTGAGATGTTGACAGGTATCTGGCCGCATATCCAGTATGGAGTCTGTATGGGCGATTCTTTGGCATAGGATAACACTTCACAAAACCAAGTACATGTGATTTTGTGGTACACTAGTGTTTTAATACAGCTGTTAAACTCCAACACACGGCTTTCGTCTGTGCCATACAAACTGTAAAAGAAAAATACTGTTTTTCTTTCTAGCTTAAATGTAGCTGTGTCATTAACTCGCACCAAACATTAGTGACAACTGTCTTTGACTACCTATCCAGGCTCCAATCAAGTGATCACTGTATACTTATGTGGCAATCACCGCCAACTACAACACCTGTATAAACATTGCCTTCTGCAACATGATATATCAATCAAGCAATTCCAAGTTAAGACATGAACAAATACAATCTATAGTCCATGGTGGGTTACAAGATGACTGGAATCGCAAAATACACGTCCAATATTCGATGACGCCAGGGAAGATCAATATTTGTCTCCTCACTAATGCTTATGACATACCGCATCAGCATTGAACCATGGTAATGCTCTGGAATTACCCAAGAGACAGCCAACATATAGGAACCATTAGGTCAATAACAATATATGGACGGAACTATTCACAGACAATCCATGTGAGTCATTTAAGCACAACTGTTAAGCAATGCATGTCACATTTCCTGAGGTGCCCAAGTGGTTTGTTGTAGAACTTCTGAAAGGTGGTCTCTGATGCCCAACCTGCAGTCTGAATGATATCAGGGATTGGGCATTCTGTTTGCAGCGGATGCGGCAGCTGGTCAGGTGGAGTGAGCCTTGAAGCATGAAGTGTCCACACCCGCTTGAGGCAACACTATATTGATCCATCTTAAGACAGAGTCCTTACTGACAGCACCGTGTGGGAGCCTGTAACTGATTAGAAGCTGGTTTTCTTTGCTTTGACCCTGATTCCTCAGCGAACTGGTTCGTGCCAGGTAGTGTTTAACCACTACCAGCCGGGGACTCCAAAATCGGAGCTGTATGGTTTATATGTGTGGCCAGGGTCTCCGACCTCGGATAAAGGAAACAGGGCCCTGTAACAAAAGACCGTACTCCGAACAAAAGACCAGGCTGCTGGGCATTACCGGCATTTTTCACCCTCAAAAGTGGTGATAATCCAGCGTTATTTTGAACCTGTACACCAGGGTTTGGGGCATTTAGAGCAAGCGGATTACCACC